>CAJJDO010000122.1:123526-348676 GCA_905183005.1 Paramecium pentaurelia | reverse complement strand
TAATTAAGACATTTTTGAATTAATACTACTTATGATTTTAAGAAAAATAAAAATGAAATTACTTTGATGATTAAAATTAGGATCATTTATTCCTTAAAAATAAAAATACAACTAAAAATTACGAAAACCTTTTATCTTCCATATTGAAGCCATTTAGCAATTATAAACAAAATGAAGATTATAATTTAAATAAATTCTAATTCAATTATTATAAATACTATTTCAAGCATACACAATAATTTAATAAAAATTTTTAATCTATTAGGAGACAAAATTTCAGCAGCCTTTCTTAAGGAAAATTCAAATACCTTTTCAATTTCATTAATTTTTAATCATCTCATAAATATAATAAATAATTATGAACTTTTTACTATCTGATCAACTCTAATAACAAAATGAAAGCCATTTAATGGCATTTTTAATTATTTCCTGTGTGTTCAGTTTATTGTTTAAATTTAATTAAAAAAAAATTATTAAATTTTTATTATTTTGTTATAAGTTGTATATTGTACAAACAATTATCCAAATTTCTAAGATATTTCTAATAAAATCAAATAGAAGAGATTTAATAATCATAAATAAAATGTTGAAACAAATAAGTTAATGCTTAATGATTTCATATAACTCATTCTTTCATAGTCAAAATAAATTGACAGAATTAATGATCTCCTTCTTGGGGTAGAATCTATATGTCTAAGAGTTTCATCTACTTGCATCTTGACCTTGCTCAATCTGGAGAGACCTGGATCAGTGATTATTTCTATCATATAATTTTCAAACTTAAGGACATAACCGTTAGGTAATATAGCTTATATTCTCCAATTTGTTTCCAAATTAAAAAATAAATTCTTTTTGATAAATTGCATAACAATCTATTTAGTTTGTTAGCTTTCAGTATAAAATTAGACTCTCTTTTTTTAGAATTTTCCTCTATACTCATCTATTTAATTTATGATCTATAAGGAGAGAGGATTTTGGTTATTCTCAATTAGAGAATGATCCATTATTAAAGAGCGGAGAATATTTTTAACCATATTCCTTGCATTTAACCACTTAGAAATTAAGATGTAATGTATAATTCTAAATAGATATAGCCAATATAATTCATTTTTGCTCTAAAGTATTCAGATTAATTTAAATACTTATTTAGAATAAATTTATATTTCAAATTGTTAGTTACGATTGCAATATTAGGAATTTTCAAAGATTTCTTTAATGCTTCGGAAAGAACCTAAAAAAAATTTTAACTTATTTATTTTTAATATAATATAGGAGTAGTTATTTTTTAAAGAGGTTTATATACTTCAATTTTTGCTAGAAATTAAAGGTATTTAAATCTAATTTGAAGCTTAGATACCATTATTTCGAAATATACAATTATCTATATTTTTGAATTATAAATCAATTTCTTATTATTAGTTTGATTAGACCAATTTATTCTTATCTAAAGTGATAAAGATAAGATAATCTATGAATTTTTGATTAAATCCATTATAATAGAAAAGATATATTTTCAAATTCATTATATTAAATCTTAATAGAGTTTAGTATTATTATTATTAAAAATATGAATTGTGTTCATCATCCTAAAAGTGTAATATCTTTAATATGTGTTGCTTCTCACAAATGTTAAAGGAAACTCTGTGTTGAATGTATACATGAAAAAGAGCTTGATTACCACAAAACAGTTCTTATTGATAAGTTTCATGAATAAGTTATTAAGAAATTTCAAGAATATAGACTTGATGATGTTTCTGAATTAAACCAATAGATAATGAGTTTTAAATCTCTCCTATCTCATACAATAATTGTTATTCAGAAAGTTTGGGAATAATTGTCATAATCAATTACTTCAATATATGACATTATTTAAAATTAAAATTAAGAATATTTGAATCTCTTGAATAAAAATTATAATCTAGCAGAATCCTCATACACTAATTTAGAAGAATTGGTATAAATTGTTAAGGAAAATACTTTAGATGATTGGTATAATAAGAAAAAATCTTACTTAAAAAATATGGAAAAATGTTAAAAATGGATAGATCAGGAATTGGCATATTTCATTTAAAATTTAGAGGATAAAATGAAAGAGCTTTTGTTAATGTTTAGGTAAATCATTTTCAAATAATATTTTTTTTAATAGTTCAAAGAAAGAGGAGAACAAATTGGAAGAAAATAAAAATTAAGAAAAATAAATTTTGAATTCCAATTAAAATTTAGTAGATAATTAGATTATTAATGATTTATAACAATAGATTCATTAACTTCAAAAAATAATTGACTTGATGGATATTACATCATTTAGATTATAGATAAAATAATTACTCATATCTTTTATTGTTTCTCTACAAAATTAGTAAATATTGATTATATAATTTTTAAGGTCTAAAGATGCATAAGGGTATTTGCAGATTTTATTAAACTTACTAGAAATGAATGATTAAGAAAAAAAATAATTAGAGAGTATTGCCAGTTAAATATATAAAAAGAAGAAAGAAAGTCTTTTTAGACAATTAATATGAATTCTATTTATATAAAATAAAGATTAAATTATAATTTTAATTAAATTTAAAGACAATATTTTTTTATTGCTAAACAAGTATGTATATCTTATCTAATAGCAAGGTCTAAAAATATAAATTGAAAAAATTATAAAAACAATTATTTATATTTTTTAAAAATAAGTGATACTCTAATTCATAAGTGTCTGCTCAGATATTTGAATTGATAAGAAATGAAGATTTGAATTTGTAATAATGATTAATTTAAGTATAAATTCTTCTGATGTATTAAAATTTTTTAATCTTAAATTTTATATTCTCTAACTTCATAAAGCTTTTTAAATAAATATATTGACTTATTCATATTCATCAATTTAAACTTGGTCTTTATTTTCACGATTACTTCCTACTTTACCATCATTTTTAATTAGAGTTCATTAAAGAAAGTATGGCAGAACATAGTAGAATTTTGAATGTAATCTAATTTGTAAGATAATATAGTAACAGAAGTCTCTATCCGATTCTACTAAATTATTTTTGGTTTTGTAAGCCATAAATGATTGAAAAGTTTTTATATCTCTATTACTTACTTGTTTTAATATTTTAGAGAATATTCATCATAAAAATAAATTATTCTTAATATTAATTTGACCTTAAAAATATAGTAGAAAAATATATCCTATATTATCTACTAAGAAAAACTATTAAGTCTCTCTAAATAGGAAATTGTGAAGGATATTGTAGAATTTGCTGAAATATCTGAAATTGAAAGCTAATTTGTAATTTTTATAGTCTTAAGAAAAATTTCGTCAATGCCTTAGCTTACACATATGAATGGATATTGATGTAGTTAACATGTAATCATAGATTATTTAATATTAGTAAAAAATAATTTTTATTAAAACTTCATAACAATTCCCATAAATTTGATTGATAGAATTATGAGGTTTCTATTTAAGTTTATTAATTCCAACTTCTTTTAAAAAAATTATAGAGATCCCCTAATAAATAGTATTCAATTATAAGCATTTTTCTCATTTTTCTTTCTTCAATCAATTTTATGATAAATAATGCTTAAATTTAATACAATATATCAATTTAAAGTTACAAGGAATCCTAAAGCTAAATTGTAAAAAGAATTATATTTAAATTCTGAGGACGAATGAAATAAATTAATTAATAATTATAATTTTAATTCAAATGGAAACTTATAAGTGTAATAATCTAAACCATCAAGATGAAGAAATATTAGGTTTTTGCTTAAATGAACATTGTAAGTAGGAAAAATAATATTGTTATTAATGTTTAATAATGACTCATTAAGATCATTAGAATGATTGCATTCGATTTGTTACAATGAGCAAAGATATTAAAGAATTCATACAAGCTTAAGATGAACCATGTAAATAAATAAAAGAAATAATTGATAAAATAAAGAATTCACTTGATTAAATTTACAAAAAAAAAGAGCAAGAGATTACAAAATTAAAAAATATGGACTAATAACTTGGAAATTAAGAGTATTAGAATTTAAAATCTGAAATAAACATAATCTAACAGTTTTATTCAAAAAAAAAAGAAAATGAAACAAGTATCAATTTGAGTAATATTAATAGAATAACAAATAATCGAATTGAATAAAATTTTTAATGCCATTAAGGATATTGTAAATGATGAAATTAATTCTAAAGCTAACTCTGGCAATTCAAAAAATATTAAAATTGTAGAAATTACTGAGAATAATGATACTTGTAAGCAATTATAGGCAAAATCATTATTTATTGAAGGTAAAATTTATGAATAAAGTAAAATAGGGGAATAATTAACTAAGACTAGGGAATTTGAACAGGCTTTGATTAAGTTTGATGATTCAATAAATTAATGTAGTAATGATGTCGATGTTTATATATGGAAAGGTAACACTATTAATTTTTATTATCATTTAGGTTTTGCATTAAACAGTTTAAATCGATATGAAGAAGCGATTAAATGCTTTGATAAAACTATATCAATTAATTCAAAAAATGATATAGCATGGAACAACAAGGGTAATAGTTTATATTTAGTATCATTTAGGTTACGCATTAAACTGTTTAAAAAGACATTAAGAAGCAAATGAGTGTTGTGATAAAGCTTTATCAATTAATCCAAATAATGATATGGCATGGAACAATAAGAGTAATGAATTTTAAAACATTATTATTAAGGTTTCGCTTTAACAAGTTTAAGAATCTATTAAGAAGCAATTCAGTGTTGTGATAAAGCTATATCAATTGATCCAAATAATCATTTAGCACTTATTAATAAAGGTAAAATATTCTTTAACATAGGATTTGCACTACATGAAAACAATCAATATTCATAAGCAATAGTTTGTTATGATTAAGCATTATCTATTTGTGATCCTCAAATATCACAATTAAAAGGTATGTCATTCAATATAAGTGCTTTAGCTGATTCCGAAATGAAAAAAAAGAGCCAAATTTATCAACTTTATTGAAATATTTATAGAATTTAGAGAAATACTTAATTTCAATTTTTTCCATTATAAATTTATCAAAAGATAAAAATTACATCAAAAATAGTATAGTTCATTGGTCATTTATAATTATTTAAACGGTCTAAAAATGAATATTCCAATCTAAGTTTTTTTATAAAAATTCTCTTTTTTTTCAATTAGAATTAAAATATTGTTTTCTTAATTATATTTTGGAGGAAACTGTTAAAAAATGTATTAAAGATATTTTATTAATCAATACCTTTTGGGGTGAATAAATCATCATTTTTCTCAACCATATATTTAGACATATGTTTTTGTCCTAAATTATTAATATTGTGGAAACAAATTTGTTATTTTAATTATTATTGAGAATTTTGAAATATTTTCGTGTTATTATAATTAATTTATAATTGATATTAATGTTGTTAATTTAAAAATAATCTAGATTTGATTTTGATTACACTTTAACCTTTTTTTGAAATTTTAATGTTGTTAAACTTGTTAATATTCAGTTTTTAAGGAAAATATGAAACTAAATTTTCAAATCTTGAATAATTTTTTGTTCCTAATTGCAATGAAAGTTCTCCTCAATATTGTCTCAGCAATGCATCTGAAATACTTTCAGACTGGCTTAAGCAAATATTTTTTATATTGGGTTTTTAGAAAATTGAATTGAGCAAATTTTTTGAAGGTTGCTTTTAGTGCTTCAGTCAACCCTAGGAATTTCATTATATTTATAGTCTCATTCTATAATTATGATTTAGTATAATTATGATTAGAATTAATAATATCATTTAATTTAAGCTTTAATCAAGTATTTTAAGTAAAATCTAATTGTAATATAGAGTATTTTTTTCTTAGAATCCTGGTACATGAGAGTAATTTATGACCAGCTGATTTAACATACCTTTCTGTATTGATCACAAGACTAAATATTTTATAAGCCCCTTTATTTAGATGGTAAGTTATTTAGACTTAGTTTAACCATTTTTCGATTAAAAATTAAAATTATCCATAAAATTTAAACACTTGGCATAATTCAGAGGATTACTTGAATAATTAATTTGATTAACTTTTCTTAAACCTTCTAAAGCTATTAAAAAAGGAATTTCTTATCTATGAGATTTAGTTCATGAGGATAACTAGAAACAAAGTGGTAAATTCATCTTAAGAAATAATTGAAATTGATAAAATAGATTCTTAATAATAATATGTTCTAAGTTTCAACTAATTAAATTTGAATATTCTTGTAGTTTGAATTTGAATTAATTAATTTATAATACTAAAATAACATAAAAGTTTTTATACTCTAAATATTTATACTTTTTTTTCTAGGATTTAGGCCAGCCTATTTTTTTTAATTTAAATTACTACATATTTTTATAAAGTGATTTAAAGTCTTAGAAGAGAAATTTTAAGAAGTTTAGAGAATTCCTAGCTGAAATAAAGTCATATATCAATTAATTTCTTTAATTTGAGATTCTTTTGTTATTATTTGCAGTCTCATTTGTGGAACTTATGATTATAGATAAATTGTTTTGATTATTTAGAAATAAATTTGAAAATTATTTTGAACCTAGAAAGTAGTTAAGCTAAATACTATGGAATAAATATTATGAAAATTTAAATTATGATATTGCAATTAAGTAGAATTATTTTTTTATAAACAGATAAAATGAAATTATTATTTCTCAATTTCATATTTTTATAATAAATAAATTTAAAATATTAATTACTTTATATTTTATTAAGAATATTAATGAATTAACAATAATCTTAAAAATAACTAACTATGTATTTAAGAATAAATAATTTTTAATTATTTTTTAGTTTGTATCCAGAAAATAAATAATCGTATAAATTTTATGAAATTGTTATAATTCATCAATTTTTAATATTTATATTCCTTTTATAAAACCTTAGCGGAGAATATAACTAATTGATGAATTTTATAAGTTTATATCATTTATTAATATTTAGTTAAGAATAATAATAAGATTATAATTGTTATAAAACCTTCATCATTTATACCATTATTAATGAGAATAAAATCTTATTAAAAAAACAATTTGATTACAAATGGAAATAATAAACATCCAAAAAGTTTAAGGCTCGACTGTTTGAACAAATAAAATTTTTGTTTTACGTTAAAAAAACAAAATTTTTCTTTGAATTGGCTACAGACAATAGAAAAATCTAATTATTACATATTTAAATAGATATGGATAGGTTGATACCTAAATTTAATCGCACGAAATAAAGTAAACTAAGATTATATCTATTAATGTACGATATCCCTTTCAAATAAATTTAAGTTAATGAAAAATTAATGAGGAATGTAATAATAAATCTTAAGATGGAGCACAATATTGATTTTAATGTTTTAATGAAATTATAAAAAAATATTAATAAAATCACAACTATTGATAAGATTATAGAACAATAATAGAGAACGATTACCTGAATTGATAATTGATGATGATAAAATTTAATTACAATTAAAAATTGTTGATCATTTGTGATGCCTTGCTTTACTTACAAAAGTTAGAATAAAATTTATTTTTTATTAGGCCTCTTGAATATATGTTTTCTTGTAAAAAGTGGAGATGATGACTATTTGTTGATATATATTTTTTCGGTAAAAATTCTATAAAAATAATTACATCTCTTTTGAAATTTTTCCTTTTCTATAATCTATTTTATTCTTATTATTCCTCTTTATCATAAATATTTCAATTTTATAATGTACTCCTCATTGGATGAAACTACCTTCACTAAAAAGTTCTAATGAAAAAGAGATTGAAAAAAATTTGTTAATCTTGTTTAATTCTCATTCAGATTAAAAAGTTTAATTACATTTAGTTTTTTTATATTAAATTAGTATTATTGTAATTTTTACAATAAATCAGATAAATTTAATTTAATTTCTAAAAATAACTAATGTAAAGACTTAATTTATTCTTTTTGAATGATTATGAAACAAAAAATCAAGTGAAATATGCCTATCAAAATTTATAAAATCACAATTAAATTCTTCAAATAATTAGGAATTTTTAATTTTTTCAAAAGAAAAATTTCTCACCAGTAAATTATAATTCTTATTATTTTATTATAAATCTTTTTTTTTATCTATCAATTTATTTTTTTCTTTAATATTTTTGTCTCCTTTATTCATATAAATTCCAATTTATTATTTTTTTTATGATAAGTTCATTTTTCATAATAATTTAATATCAAATTGTGCATAAACAAATATTTAGATTTAAAGAAGTAATAATTTTTACAGTATATGTTTATCATTAATGTGAATTGAAAATTATTGTCGGAATACAAATTATTTGAAAACATCTTTGTAGTATAAAAGTCATTATAATTTATTAATAATTTTTTAAATCAATTCACAAAATAAAAAAGGTGTCAGTAAAAATATATTTCATACTATTAATGACAAATTAATAGTCATGAAATGGTATAAATCGAATAAAAATTGTTTAAATAATTTCATAATTAAAAAAATGTAGGTTTTAACACCAGCTGATCTAAAATCAGAAAAAAAAGTAATTTTATATGGAGCCACACATTGTCCTTATTGTTCAAAGGCAAAGGCCCTTTTAACAAGCCTTAATATAGAATTTGACTATAGAGGAACTGATGTGTCAGCATAATTTGAATAAGAAAGATCAGCATTAGGAAAACACTTAAATTATGAGACTATCCCTATGATTTTTGTAAATAATCAATTCATAGGTGGCAACTCAGATTTGCATGAGCTTCATGAGAAAGGAGGTCTTTTGCCATTGTTAAAATGAAAACGAATTATTCATGTTAAGAATAAATTTACATATTTTTTTTAATTTTGCCTGTCATTTTTTAAAAGAGGAAATCGATTACTTTGGTACTTTTTCAACCATTTTAATGGCATTCGCAATTTTTTCAATCAACTTAAAAAGTATTAATTTCATTCGATATTTATCAAATAATAAAATTTAATTAATAATCTAATAATGGCTGTGCCCTAGGTTAAGACTTACTTTTATTCTAAATTCGTTAGAGCTAGGAAAAAGTAGAATATAAATTAATAATAAAATGCATAAGTTTTGTTATTATTGTAAATACTAAAGAATTTTAATAAAAATTGATATTAATATAAAATATATCAATTCTTAGATTATTTTTTTTTAAATATACAATTTATTTACATTTAGGAAAGGAACAGCAGAAGTTTCATTAAAACCTAATAATGAGTAGGCTTTTTTTGTGAATTATTTATAAAATAAATTGATTTCTAAAATCCAATTCATAATTATTGTAAAAAATTGAATAATTAACGATAAAATAATTAGAGTATTATTTTAAATTAAATGAGTAGGAACATGAAATTAGGTATTATTTAATTAATATATTTAGGAGAGATAGAAAGTCAAACAAAAATAAAAATAGCAAAGTTTTCAGGATAAAATAGCAGATTATTTACATTTGTAGATGATCAAAATTAGATTTTTATAAACAAGATTGAATATTCAAAAAGTTTAAGTGAATTGAGTATATAGAATCCATTTAATAAATAATTTGGATTAAGTTAAAATGAAATAACATCTATAATATTTTCATAATCAGAAAACGAATTAGTGAATGGGTCTAATAAAGGAATTTTAACTTATTGGGATATATCAACTTAAAAAGGTATTAATTTTCAATTATTTTAGTTTTACAAAATATAAAAGGTCATTTATCTGGCATTAGTTGTTTAAGTATTTTTCCTAATGATAATAATTTATTGATATCAGGAGGAATGGATAATTAAATTAAGATTTGGGATTCACGATAGTAAAATAATGGATTAACATTACGATCTCATAAATTATAAATTAATAGTATGATGGTGTCTTAAGATGGAAAATTATTGGCTTCAGGTTCAAATGATGGATGTGTTAAAATTTGGGAAATGAGTACCTAAAAATAATTGGCGTCATTTAATGAGTCAGATTGGCCTATATGTTGTGTATAATTTAATCCAGTTGATAAAGCTGTTGCAGCATGTTCAGATGATGGTTGTATTAGATATTGGGATGTAGATAGATTAAGTTTAATATCTTAAACAATACCAGATAAATAATGTATTTATTAAATAAAGTTCTGTGAAAATGGTCAACAATTATTTTCAGCTTAAAACTTCTCTTTAAAAGCATGGGATATGAAAAGAGACGGATTATTATTGGATTATATTGATAGTCAATGGAAATGTATATTAGATCTAAATGTTTTTGATAATAAAGATATTGTTGGATTAACTACATAAAATTAAACAGGTTTAAGTATATTTGGAACTAAGATGAATAATATTAATAATGAAAAACACATTTATAGAAATCATAGTGAAAAAATACATGGATGTTAAATTAATGATCAATGTTATGAAAGACATAGTGTAAATGTATTGAAACCAAAAAATACTTAAATATAAGGATATGGAAATATTTTAGAGGAATAAGGATTTTAATTGTGTAACAATAATTCAAATAAATTTTTACCTACTAATTAAGTTGCTTAAAGAATAAATTATGAAAGTGTTATTTAAGAGGAAGACATGAAATAGAGTTGTTTGGATTTAATAATAAGTCATGATGAGGTTAATTTGTCTAGTTTTGTAATTGATGATTCAAATAAATAAAAATTTAAATAAATGGATTAAATTAATGAGATATTAAAAGATCATAGTAAAGTTATTTAAATATTAAATTAAAGAATCAATTATATGAAACCAATTATGCATTGGTGGAGTAATAATAATATAAAATCTGCTGTAAATGCAATAAATTAATTAAGTGAGCCATCCATTTTATTTGATGCATTACTAATGTGTGCTTAGAGTTAAAAATTCAAATCAATTCCAATGGAACAATTACCATAGTTATTAGAGAAATGCAAGATTTTAATAGATTCAAAATACTTATCTCATATTAAAGGTGGTCTGCTTTTTTGTTATAAAACATTTACTACTTATAGAGATGTACAATTTTATAATCCATAAGTATTAGGATATTTAAACAATAAAGTGTTTTAATTAGATGTCTAAAGTAGATTTAAGTAGAGAAGAAAGAATTGCCAAATATGATAAAATAGTAGAATAATTAAAGCAAATTATTTAAATGTCTAAATTGACTAAATTAATTGAGAGAAATAAAATCGAAGTTAGTGATTTAGCTAAAAAATTATAAATAGAGATGTTAAGTTTACTTAAAAGAATTAATTAATTATGAAAACTCTATTATAATATTTTTATTATTTTGTATATAATATTATTTATCACAAAAACTTGGTTTCTTAAGGTTTTTCCACAAATAAGTCTCTAAATATAATTATTCTAATATACCCTTCTCCTGCAAAGAATGGATAAGCACATGTCATAAGAATTGTATTGTATAATAAGTAAACAATTAATGGAATAGATGTACTCTCTTCAACTGAAGTACCATACATGTCTCCTTCAACATATGACAAATAGATTTTTCCTCTTTTAGAAATCTTATCATCCACTATAATATAAAGCAAAAATCTTACCTTCATTATAATATCGACTCTATTTTAATGCAGTTCCATTTATAATTGAATAACACATAAGAAATAGTATAACTACTGTATGTCCTAATAAAAATCCAGGACATCCTCTTTTTCCAAAAAAATAACCAAATCCAAAAATTAATAAAGTGTCTGTTATAGTTATTAAGAACACCCAGAATATAGCTAAGAGTTGTTTACTTTCAAAATAACGATGTAAAGAAAGAGTATTTCTTTTTGCAATTTCTGCTGCTATTCCACTCTCATAAATGTTTAGATCAAAGATCTTAGATATAGTAATTATAGATCCAACAGTCATTCCTTTTAATAAGAATGCCAATCCTATACCAAAAAGAATACCAAAAATTCCATTAAAATCAATTAATGGGTTATTGTCAACCTTAAAGAGGTATAAAGCTCCTCCTAAAAATGTTAAAGCTAATAAGATGGCAGAGCCAGCATTGGTAATTTTTAAGTATATCATATAATTTCTAGCTGCCCAAGTCATTTTAGTAAATCTTTCAGCTACAACTTGAGTAACATGGGATGCAACACATAATTTAGCACCATCTTGTGAAATAGTTCCAATATAAAATAATGGTACCATGATAAGTACATTAATTAAAAATCCTGCTGCTGCAGCTAAGATACCTGCATATCCAGCTAAAGCATGTGAAGCTGTAGCTATAATTCCTAGAGTTAAAACAATAAGTATTTATCCAATGGCACTTAAATATGTAGCATAATTGAATGATTATGTTAAAATTCTATCTGATGATGATTATGCCTCTTAATAAGATAAAAAATAATACCAAATTTCTAACAGGTTAACATCCATGTGATGTCATCCATTCTCCAATAGAAAGTAATAACAAATTACTTAACTAACCTAGAATACAACAATAAGTAATTTTCTTGATTGTAATGTCTTCCTTAGCTAAAGTTTCAGGTGCTTCTACTCCTTTTAATGAAAATTACTTAAGCATTGTAACCATTGGCATAAAAAAGAAGATGAATAGTGTAATTAAATGAGTTATCAGCACTTATTATCTGATATTTAATTTAGTGAATCTTACAACTTCATTATCCCAAATCATGCTTTTTAAAGTCTAAACTATAACAGAACAGAAAACATTAACACAAAAGTATAAAGTAGGTGCTAATAATGATTTCCATGTAATATTCTCTTTTGCTACTTCTTCTGAATTAGAAAATATTACAAATCCTCCAACTGTTAAAACTGCAATACAAATAGCAGTATCCAATATATTGACAATTTAAGTACTTATAATATTAGATATTATGTATAATAATTTAGTTGGCGATGAAATGTAAGGATTATTAAAACTCAAATTTCTATCGCATTTTACTAAACCATCTATAGCATTAAAAATGCTTCGACCTAATATACTTGTTGATTCTCTATAAATAAATGCACAAACTATAATTCCCATGGCATAACCACAACAACAGATACCCATTAATTATAATTTATCTTAAGGTTTGTTATCATTATCAATTCCTTATAAACTTTTGAATAAGAAAAACAGTATTAAGAAAATGAAATATATTGACGCAACGCACATCATTACTACTCCAAATCCTACTGTATACATAAAATCATATAATTCCCACTTATTTTATATTGCTGTTGTAATGACTCTACAAATAGATCTACCTGCAAATGTAAATGCTGTCCAAGCAATTATAGAAATAGAAATTAACCCAAATAATAATCCAATAACGAAACCCACTTTAGTTCCTACAGGTATAAACCATATCTAGAATATTATTTAGAGCATAATACAGTTGCTAATAAGAATAGGAGTAACAATATCAATGCATAAATCAATTAATTATAGAACATTCCAATCGCTACATTTGATATTTATATGCATCCATCAGCCAACTCACTTGCATAGTTATGTCTTACCTATTCTGATTTTGATTGAATACTTCATATTATCTAACGATCTCTTATGTTTCACATATTAACTCAAATTATTTTGCTAAATATTATGGTTCATCATCTCTCTCTGACAATCCTCCACAGTATACTATAATACACCAGATCAATGCTAATAAGGATGCTATAATTATCAAAACAATTGGCCAATCTACTACTAAATCAATGCCAACTGCTCCTGCAGTAAAAAGCAATCCAAGACCCAGTGCACCACAAAGATATTTGGCACAAGTTACTATTGGACCAAGACACATTCCCAATATATCACCTACGCACATTTATTTAAAAAACGAATATAATATAATCTTAATATTCTATACATAATTTCATTTAGAGTTAAAGTTTCCATTATTAACAATATAACCAATTGCTTTATGATTTGATTCCTAGTATTATAAACTTTAAGCATTCCCCTAGATAAAATAGATAAACTTCTTACTTAATTATTATTTTCATTAAATTCTTCATCTGATGTCACTGGTTCAAATTAAAGTTTTGAATTTTCTAGTATTAATTTTTATTACATTTTCTCTTGATTTTTTCTGCTTTCTTTCCATTTTCTAAATTCATATGACTAATTTATGTTATTTTAATTATGTACTTATGATAGATTCTTTATTATTTCAATAGAAATTCCACTAAAATTACTGACCCAAATTCCTTATTATTAATATTTTAATGTAATTATAAAACACAAAGTTGATGTATAATTGTCTTATTGCTTATAAATTTCATCTGATTTGATTAGATGCTATTTCAAAATAATCTCTTCTAACCTAAAATTGCTAAAAAGATTAGATCTCAACATTTATTCATGATGCATCAAATATACAATTGTATCAACCAATTTATATTCCAATATTCTATGATCTTTCAATAAGTCTTCACTTACTTTATTTAATGCTTCTAAATTTTTCAATTTCTCTGGTACTATTTATCCTGATAATACTTAATTTCTATTTTATTTAGCCATTCTTTCTATTTCTTTTAAAATATATTCTTAATCTTGATAATTGGAATTCTTTAAATCTTAAATTAATTTTGGAAATTTATTTTATCTTAATTCTGTTTAATGACTAAAATAATCAATAAGGTATGTGGAACCATCTGGTAAAATTAATTTTGATCCATTTTAACCTATTTTTGTTAATTTATCTCCATATATATATGGAATAATCTAAATTTTATTAAATATTGTTAAATACATCTTTTTTATTTAAATAAGTTTTGAGATCTTTCTCTTCTTATTCTCCTTGGGTGCTTTTATTCTTTGGAACTAACTTAAATTCAGAAGATCCTTGAGAAATTGAATCTTGACTGGATGAAATACTGGATAGTACTTAATCTTATTATTTTTGTTTTGATTATTATTATTTGTAACTTTATTAGAGTTATATTATTTATTATTGTTATTATTATTATTATTATTATTATTATTATTATTATTATTATTATTATTATTATTATTATTATTATTATAATTATTATTATTCTTGTAATTTATGTATCAATAGACATGAATCATTTAATTATTAATTCAATTTTTCCAATTTCATTATTTGTGGTTATTATTTTTATGTTAATAGTTGAGTTTAAGATTTAAGTTTAATCTTTTAAGATTATAATTTAATATTATTCTTAATTTAAGATAATGAATTTTAATCTTATTATCTAACTTATTTATATTTATCTTCGCATTTTTGTAATTTACCATCTTAATATTTTTACATAGCTTTGGCAGTAGTTTCTAGATTAATTTAAGAAGAAAATAATTATTTAGAATAATTTGGAAATTTTTACAATTCTTTATATGTTTCTATTATTAATTACATAATTTCTTCATATTCTATATAATATATAATTAAATATACTTGATTTATTTTTAACATACTCTCCAAATTATTAATTTTCAATTTCTTTAATTTTATCATTCAAATCTTTTCTATCTTTTAAAATTGGTATCTATTTCATAACATTAAATAATTCATTTCTTTTTTCAATTCTTAATTTTTCATAATCATTATCATAATTAGATTTCTTTACTTTCTTAACACTATGTTCTGGTTTATCTTTAGCAGTTGATGGGATTATTTTTTTCTTTTATTTCATCTATAATTTATTTAAATATTGATTTATATCATCAAATGGTTTCTTCGGTTATAAATCTTTTAATTTTTCTTACTTTTGATGATTGGAAATATGTTAAAGTTCTAAAATTAATTATGATATATCTATCTTTCCTTCAATAATTTAATTTCCATTAATCCCATTAGTAAAAATCTCAATTATTTTACTCATTAATTATTCTAAGTATATAATTAATCCTTTAATTTTTTCAACTTATAATTTTTAATTATTTAATAATGCAGAATCAAGAATTTCATATCCTTAATTTAAAAGATTTCGAAAAGAAGAGAATCCCTATTTACTAGATTATCCACTTTTTAATTAATTTATTTATTTAATCCAAATAACCATTCTTACTCTTTCATATTATTCTCCCCATCTTAAATTAGATTATAATTCTTAAAATTCTTTTTAAGCATTATCTGATTATGGATTACTTTCAATTTATTCTAATCTTTTATTAAATTCTTAATAATCTCTTAATAAATTTTCAGTTTCAGGATGAATGATAACACAATCCTCATTAGATTTCTAAAGCTTTTTTATAAGTTCTGTCAATAATTAACAACTTTAGAATGTTTTTTATTTTTATAACATTTATTTAATAGTTATATAATTTCCTCTCAATTATTCATATTAATTTAACCATGTTTATACTAATTATTTTTCTTCTTATAAAGGTAATTATTCTATTTTTTCATATAAATTCTAGATTAACATTTCTTTACTTTTAATGGATGAATTTTATATTTCGTTTATCTCTTTTTACGCTTATAGACATTCTTAATATTTAATTAATAAATCTTCTTTATTTTCTATTTAAATATTTGATATCTTCTCCATATCTTATACACATAATTCTAACTCTTCAAATGTGTAATCTTATTCATTCTTTACTTTATTTATAATATTTTAAACATTTTCTCCAATTGTTAATAATTTATTGAATTATTATATATACTCTTCAAATTCATTATTAGTTTATTCCATTAAATTCATCAAACTTTTATATTATTTTTTTGCCTTATTTAATTCTACTGTTTTTCTTCCTTTTATAATATCTTTTAACTTTGATTAATATATCTTTATTTTTAATTAGTCTAATAAGAAATCATCCTATATAAATGATGAAGTTAATCTTTAATACAATTATGAATATATTTAGATATCGTCATCTTGACAATTATTAAAATCTTCTTAAATTTATTTAATATATTCTAAATCTGTACAAAATTCTTTAGAAAAGAAATCATGTACCATATTATTTATTCTTTTAAGTTTTTATTCTAAATCTATTGCATCTAAAATTGAAAAATAAAATTTTTATTTAGATGACAAAGATTCTTGCTTTGATTTCTTCTTCTCTAAAAATAATTATTTTCTTTATCCATATTCTTTGAATCTGTCCACTAAATTATTAAAGTTATTAATTTTCTGATTTACTATTTGTATAATTGCTGAATATTTTGGCATATGAGACATTTATATAATTTCTTATAACAACTTTAGACTCTCATATGTATGCAATTCTGAATTTTCGATTTCTTAGAATTTGATTATGATTGTTACCCATACATTATAAATTTTTACTTAATCCCATATTCCTCCTTTTATATTTAAAGTTATTTAATTATAACCTTCAATCCATTCAGATAATGAGATTTCTTTTGGTTATTTATTAATGTAATCTTATAATGGTATTATTATCTAATTCAAAATTATAAGTTATTTATTAAACAATTCAATAAATTAATCCAATTTATTTTATGCTAAAGAATCTTATAATTTAAACTTTTTTGATATTATAGAATCTACTAATTGATTACTTATTTCTTATTTTGATTCATATTAAGATAGTAATATTTTAGCCTATTTTTACCATAAGAAATTTGTATATTAATTAAAAATATTATTGATTCTTTTATCTAATATGATTTGTTATTTATTTAGAATGACTTCTAAATCATAGATCATTGATTCTTGATCATTTTTAAATATAATTTATAAAGGATTGCAAATTTAATTAATTTTGAATTACAAATCTGGATTTTTATCATCTTCAATTTCCATTTCTTATTCAGGTGATTTATACTTTTAATAAAATTCATATAATTATTAAACAAATTAACAAGATTTATTTAAACTTTATAATTATTGTTTTTCTTCAAATACAATTTTACTTTATGCAATTTCTTATAAATATATTTTAGCTTAATCTAATTATTCACTTTCATAAATTTCATTTTCTAATAATTTTTAAATTTCTTTTCTTTTTTAATTATATTTATTTATTTCTTACTCAAATTAATTTATTATTTTATCATCAAAATTATATTATTTAGATTTTTCTAAACACATTTCTAATTATTATAATGTTTATGTTTTAGATAATCTTATTTTTTCAACTTCTTAAAATATTTCTAATTTTTATTAAAGTTCTTTAATTTCTGGAATATCATATAATTTATTCATTTATAATTCTGCTTAATATTTCTTTCTTAATTATTCATTTAATCCTTTTTAGAGTATTATATTTCTTAATTTCTATCTATATTCATTCATTTATTATTCTACTCTATTTAAAAGTTGAATTTCTTTTTAAGGAGCTCTAGTTTCTTTTTATAAATCTTTTAACATCTGTAAATGTGGTATAGAGATTTTAATCTAAATTTCTTTAGTTATCTATTATAATTCACTATCATCATCATCTTCATCTTCATCATCTTTATCTTAATAATAATCAAGATCTTAAATATATAATTCATATAATTTAATTTTAGATAGAAAAGCATAATGTTTAGGGAAATCTTTATAATAACAGAATGTTTATTCCATTTTATTGATTAGAATTTAAATTGCATTATTTTAATTATTTAATTTAGAATCCTCTAATTATCCAATAATTTGTAATCCTTAATTAACTTCTTATTCAATATATGAAATCCAGGATACTTTGATAGATAAATTTTAAATTTATTTTAAAATCTTATTAACATATTCTATATTAATTTTGAATTAATTTAATTTAATTCTAGATTGAGATATAAGATTAAAGAATTCTTAATAATTTTGTATTGGAACTATATCTAATTAAAAATATTTTTATAATTTTTAATAATCTTCAAGTTCATCATCATCATTATCTTCTTCAGAAGAATCAATAATTCCATTAAATTTAGTTTCAAAATCATAAAATTTATCTTGAGATTATTATAATGTTGATATAAACTCTTTTTTTATTTTTTTATAGGTAGGTATTTATTATTATAAATAAATAAATTCTTAAAATGCATTTGATTAATATTCCATTAATATAGTATTTTTAGTAATTTTTTATTTCATTATAATAATTTCAAAAGCATTTTGTAAATGATTCAATTTCGATAATAATTCTTAATAATATTTACATTCATCAAAATCTTTAAATAAGGTAATAACTTATAATAATTTATTTTTTAAATTATTATTATGTTGAATATTTTCAGGTACAGTATTATTATTTTAATCTAATTAAGATTTGATAATCCATTAATTTTCATCTCTATAAACAATATTTTAAGAAAAAATAAAGTTGATTATATCAGAGGATTTATATTTTTCTTCAATTTAATTAAGTTAAGTTTATAAAGAATTTGGAAATGGTAGATTGGATAGAATAAATTAAACAATTTTATATTCAGTTTCATTATCTAATATTGTTAATAAAATTATTACATTTTGAAATCATTCTATTTAAAGTTCTTTCACAATAAATTGCAATAATTATAAGTGATACGAAATTCAATTTTAAAACAGGTGGAAATAATTGATTCAAATTAGATACTGGATTATATCTTAAGATATGATTTAATTTATTTTTTGCCCATTTAATACAAAATGGACAACAATAAATATCTTTATTTTTTTATTCTTGAAAATCTTTTTAATATTTTCTAACACATTAATCATGAAACCATTCAGTACATGTTTCACATTATACCATATCATCTGTATCTACTTCTTATTTACAATAACAATAAGATTTAGTATTTTTATGTTTAAAACAAATCCATGATAAAATTGATCTAATAATATGATATTAATTAATTACTCTTTTTCTTCTTCAATTTTATCATTTTAAAAGTATTATTAAAATAATGTATCAAATTTGATTTACTTTGAAATTCCTTATATTTTCATAAATTAATCAAATATAATTTAAACATTATTTTTTAGTAATTATTTATCTTTATTTGTTTAAATCATATTATCTAGATTAAGTATTTATTTGTAATTAAAAAAGCATTACCATTAATTATCTTTATTACTTTCTGAATAATCTAATCTAAATCCTCCAGAATCTGTTATTTTATGTATAATACAATAGATATGAGCAAATGAATTACATTTATTACATTTAATAGTTCCTATAGAACCTTTACAATATACACAAACATATTAATTCTATTTTATTTTTTCTGTATTTAATTTTTCAATTTAAGAAATATTTTAATTATTAAGTTTGTTAAATTTCATTTCTATAAATGAGATTATTTCTATTTATTTAGAGAACTAAGCACATAATGGATGTACAAATTCATTTGAATTATGCAATTTTTTTTTGAGACCTTATTTTTAATTACAAACAACACATGGATAATCTTAAGATTTATTTGATTTGCATTTGTCACATTAAAAATACCCTTAATTATTGGAATTTGACAATTTTTCAACTTCTGTTGATATACCATAACAATAATAATGACAAGTTGATAAACATCCATAACATGTTATAATCATCATACCTAAATGTTTATATTAGACTTTACCTATTTCAGGTTATTAGATTTGTCTATCAAATCCAATTCCACAAATCTCACAACATTCAGCCTAATTATTATTATATAATATATACCTTTTTATCTTTGAAATGAGGTTGTTTCTTGAGTCTTAATCCTGAGTGTTGCTTATTTAAGTGGTGTTAAACTAAAGATAAAATATGAATTATAATTATTATATAATCGTATATAAAGTGATTAAATATATATAGATAACACACCTACTGAAAGATCTAATTCTTTATTATCTACTTCGTTCATTTCCCTCCTTGAATAGTCTTTAATATTTAAAAAAATAATCAAAATTTATAATAAGAAATCCTTTAAATTATTTATATTGCATATAAAATATTGGTCATTTTGGTATTATCCCAAAAAATTAATCATATCTCTTATCTATAAATACACTAGCTCTTCTATTATACATCTGCCCTGTTGTGGATCCTTACATTTCAGCCAAAACCTATAAGAAATTTGCTAATATGTGATGAAACTTAGCAGTTTCTAAAGCTCTCATTTATCCCATCCTAACAAATTTCTTTGCATAAACTTTGATCCTAAAGTCTATCATTTAATTTATTTCCTCTTGCAATTAATGATTCATAAATGCATACATTTCCCTTATTTCACTTACTTACTTAGTTTCATTAGGTAACATATATTTAAAAGCTTCTCCCTTATTAAATTATAATTCTTTAAGAGTCTTGGGAATATCAGGAGGTAATTCCCATTTTGTAGGATCACCTTTAATATATAATTACTCCTTTTTTTCATTCACTTTATTTTTCAAATTCTGATATTTCTATTGCAATTAATTCTTGCTCTATAAATAATCATAAGCAGATGATTACATCTTTTTATGATATCTAAAGAATTCATAAAAGTTTTCCTAATTATATACTTTTTAATTACTTTAACATTCTTCATTTAAAAATTGACTCCATATTACCATCCTGTCACAAACTTTGATAATTCTTAATAAACAAATTATATTTATTCTATTGCACCTTAAGATTTAGTTTATTTAATAAAACCATCTGTAAGTTTATCTAAAGTATTAAAATTTTCTGTAATTGCAGTTAATGTATTAGTAAGATTTTCTAAATCTGTGCATAATTTACTAAAATTATTTCCAGTCTTTTTATATATATCTTATGAATTCTTTAAATAATCACTTAAAGAATTTGAGTAATTTTATAACTCATTAGAAATCTCTAAAACACAAGAACCATTTATCATTGTATATTCTTATGGTTTAGATGGTCCCTTCTATCTTTCATATTAATTGAATTTCTCTTTTAATTTGGCATCATCATTAATTTCTAAAAAGTCAGAAAATAAAGGATGAGTCTTAAATAATGGATGATATAAGCAATTCTATAAAAATAATTCCATAATTCTCATACGTTTTTCTAAATAAGCTGCACCTGTCTATTATTTCCTATTGTATATATATAATATATACAATTTCTTTCCAGGAATAGGAGGAACTAAATGACATGGGTACGTCATTACTAAAATATCTCTTAATTTAAGAAAATCAGTAAATCTTCTATTTACAATCCATCCAATTGGTTTTGTCTCAATTTTAAATGATATATATGATGAAATGATGCCATCAGATTTACTTATATATTCACTCATTATTATTTCCACTTACTTTTAATAAAAATCATATAATACTTTATGTGTATTTTCCATTATATAATCAGTTAATTTTGTTCTTCCTGGGTTTTAACATTCTACTTCTGTAATAAAGTTGCTATCATCTTAAATTTTCTAAATCTAAAATTGTGTATTTGTATTTTATTAAATAGATGGTTTTTCAACCTCTTTTTAACTAAATACTTTATTATATAATTTACTCTTCTTTTTTGATGAAGTCTTGAATAGTTTTTTGTAATTCTTCAAATGTCCATAAATCAATATCTTAACTACCATTTTACTTTATTTATTCACAATACACCTAGAATGCAATAGTATCATATCCAGCATCCACTATTTATGAAATTAATAAGTCTTATTTTCTTTATCTTTCTTATTCTATGTCTTACATTTTATTAATATAGTAAATTATGTTATTATTATATTAAAAATATAATAATTACTTCTTAAATAATAATATTAATAATTCATCATTCAAATAAATATATCAAAAATATTAAGAAAATCTTTCAAATCTTAATAAAAAATCATTATAGATATATTATAGATTAAAAAAAATGATTAATAATTTAAGTGATATAATAAAAAGATGTATATTAAACAAAATATATAATATAATTAAATATATATATTAGAAAATACTTATAAATATTTATATTATATTTATATTTTTTAATATTCAAAAGTATTTAGCTTATGAGTGTGGTTGTAATAGTTTTACAAAGGTTTAAATATCTAAACTTTGTTATGTAAAGAATTTAAAGACTATATCTGCACTTGGATATCTGCTTTTGAAATCTGCAAATGATAAAATTCCATCTCTATCAAAGTCTAACCAATTGAAAATATAATCTAATTTTAATGCCATATATTTGAATTTTTATCTATAAAATTCTAAATGAGTATAAGTTTGAATTATCATGGCTAGAACTCTGGCTTATATTTAATCTAGATGTTCATCTTATTCTTATTTTGTAAGATAATCTTTTCCAATTAGATTTTATAATTTAAGTTTTCTAAAAAGAATAAATGAATAATTTACGATATGTAATCTTATTGAACTTATTAGTTTATAGAATTAAAGAATAACTCAATATCACTCTTTTTAATTTATTTAAGATCCTATTAATGCAAATATTCTAATAAATCAATGACTGTTATATTATTTGATAATTTTGAAAAGTTTATAGAAACTATGTTTGATTTACATTTTTCAATATCACGTAATTATTAAGCAATTTCATTAATCATTTATTAAAATAATTCTCTTTCTTCAATGTATGAAATTGATAATGTTTCAATTCTTTTGAAATATAAGAATAATTTACTTATTTTTTAAAGTTTGAAAATCAAATTCTAAATTCTTATTTAGTTTAGTCATATATTCATAATGTTATTCTTTCTATATTTAAAATAATTAACGATCAGCTTAAGGATAATATTATTTTTCTTAATAATAACAGTCATTATAATATTTTTGATTTGCTAACTGTTATAAATATGTAGGTTTATTAGTATAAGATTGATAACTTAATGTTGAATATGGATGATAATAATGATCTGATTAAGCATGATTAATTTGTGGTGCAACTTAAATTTTATAATTATACATAATTTAATATCTCACATATACATTGTTCTTTTTGCATATTTCTTTTTGATTTCATCTCTCTTTTCTTTTTCTTATAATTTTATTTATTATTCTCTAGGTAAAGACAATATCTTTTATTTTTCCTTTTATAATTTCTCTGTTTTCTTTTTTTATGCTTCCTATAATATATTAGATATAAATTATATACTTCTATTTTCTTTTATTTTTCATCTCTAGATTTAATCTCTTCAAATTTAGCTCTCTCTTCTTCATATTATTATCTAGCAGATTATGATAATTTGAAATTAGCTATTTTATCAACAATTTATAACATCAATTAAATGAATTCTGTATAATCATCTAATGATTCAATATTAATTAATGTAGCTCTTAAATTATATGGACTAAAATATTTATTATATATATACTTTGGTAAGAGTGTTTTTTAATCTGTAAAATGAATATTTTGTATGTATTTATCATATTTCTTTAAAGCTTAACATAATTTAGAATCAAAAATAGTTGTTAATGGTTCTTTACCTTCACCAAGTGTGACAAGTGTTAAACTATATATATATAAATGAATTACTTATCATCTATTTTTTCTATGGATAATTTCTCACAAAGATATTTAAGATCTATATTAGCTTCTTTATATGATTTTGCATCTCTTTTTTTAACCAAAGCAAAACAAATTGGTTATGGTGTAGCTGCTATAGGTATATCAATAGTTATTGTATCTCTTTCAGGCCATATAAATGAAAAGAATAACATAGATAATAAATCTTATCTTTTTTTTAGATCAATAGTGACAGCTAAACAATTTAAATTATTTCTTCCTTAAGCTATAAATCTAAAAAATATAGATATAATTAATTACCCAAAGGAATTACTTGAAATTGATTAAAGGAGTGGTCCATTTTCTTTATTTGTAACACCAACATAAGTGAAATTAGTTTTAAAGAAGTCATATGTTGTTGATGCAAATTTTAATGCAAGTTTTTTATTAGTTGTATTTCCTGTTATATACATAAAGATATAAAAGAGGAAAAGTATAAATCCAATGCATTCATAAGGGTAATTGTGTGGTATTTAATTGATAAATGCTACATAATCAAATGCAATTTATGTTTAATTATCTTCCATTTGATAAATATTTTATCAATTAATTTTTAGATATTTATAAATATATTCATGGATTAGAATATAATATAATTAACAATAGATTAGAAAACTAAATTACATTAATTAACATAAAGTGTTTATATAGAAGCATAAAAATTATTGAGAGATGATTTAATATAAAAATATACAGATTAAGCTCATTTAATTAGATTATTAATAGCAAAAGATTGGAAATTAGATGAGGCTTGGGAATAATGGAATAGATGGGTAGAATGGAGAAAATAATATAAAGCAGATGATATTAAAATTGAAGAAATTAGAAAAGAACTTGATATGAATAAAACATTTTGGAATGGATAAGATAAATTAGGGAATCCTTGTTTAGTTATTAAGGCTAGAAGACATTTCCCAGGATAAAGTGATCCTGATACTCTTATTAGATATATGTTATATATGATTGATATTGGAATAGAAAGAGCTGAATAAGCAGGTACAGGTAAAATAACTGTTATTTGGGATAGAGAAGGAGTTACAACTAAGAATTTTGATTCATCTATGTTTAAAATAATAAAAAGAATGATAACTCTTGTTTAAGACAATTATGCTGAAAGATTACATTAAGCATATATACTTTATCCAAATTTTCTATATAAAACTGTAATGACTATTGTAAAACCTTTCTTAAGTGAAAGAACTAAATAAAAAATAATATTATGTAATGAATTTAAAGATCTATATCCATATTTTGGAGATAATTTTATTATTTCTGATGGAATTGGAGATGAATAAATCTAATAATTATAGGATAATTTATAAGATTAATAACAGATCTAGTCCTTTATATAATAATAATTTTTGCAATAATGAATTAAGTTATTTATATATAATTATAGTAAACAATTTTTTAAATTAATATTATTATATTATTTAATATTAATTTATAATGCATAAGATATTAAGATCAATCAACTTATTCAAAGGGTCAAGATTTGCCAATAAATTACCTACATATTTAGAAAGATTAAAATAATAGGAAGAAATGGATCGTAAAACTAATTTAGATGTTTTAAGAAGAGAAGTCTTTAATGATTCAATCTAATTACCTATTAAATTTGCTGCCTATTATATTACTAAGTATATTTAATTTTATTAATAGCTAATAGACTTTTTGGGCTGAATTAACTAGATCTATGATTGATGCAAGCAATCATTTAATTTTATTTGCAACCAATTATATTAATTATGGTTATTTTTATCATTTATATATCAGGTCCTAATAAAGAATTTCCATATGGAATAGAAAAAGTAAAACATTTAGTTGCATTAATACCATCTGCATTATTTTTATATTTTGGAGCCTCTATTTCATATGAATCATTTCTTAATATATATAATTATGGTCATTATGTTGGTGAAATACATGGCAATGCTTGGGGATTAGCTGTATAATTATTTTATTATATGATAGTTATATTTATTATCCATATGTATAGAAACAAGTGTAGTCTTTAAAAATATAAGAGATGCATAAGCTGTAGATTCAAATGATGAAACTAAAAAAGGATTATTTAAATAATTTCTATCAGTATTTTAAAAGAAAGATCCAGTCTTATAAGCTATTCTTTATGAAAATGCTATAACATTGGGATCTACATTAATTCCTTTATTATCTTCTGCATTCACTCTAATATATCCAACACATGCATTTGAAATTGTAGGATCATTGGCAATTGGTTTAATTTAATTGTATTATTAAATCATTAATATATTTTTAAGATAATTAGCTTATCATTTGAGTGCTTAAAATTTAAGTTCGTTAATGGGTGAATAATCTATAAGTGATATGGAAGTTAAGAAAATATTAGAAATTATTAAGCAAAATTAATATGTTGAAAAGATTTAGAATGAAAAGGCTGTGATGTTAGGTAGTAGAAAATTTAGATTTTCAGCTGAAATCACATTTAATATTAAAGTATTTTTTAATATATTGATTAAATTTATAGTAAATAAATTAAGATACTGAATCTAAATATCTAGAGAGATTTGATAAAGTTATTTATAGTGAATCTTATAGAGATAGAGAGGAATATCTATCAGAATTATTAAGAGAAATATAAGAATATGTTCTTGCTAGTTTACATATATAAGTATAAGTAGAAAAATAATAATATAGATATAAAAAATAGAAAGTGCAATTAGAAATGAATTTCCTAATTGTATACATTTAGATTTTGAAATTAATAACAAATCTTTAGCTGAAACCTATTCTATAGATGATGGTAATTGGTTATTTAGAGAAACATTGTTAAAATCACCATTTAAAGTTGAAAAATGGATGCTTGATGAAGTAGACAGAATAATAAAGAAAATTACAAAGAAGAAAAATGAAAATTATATTGAAACGTAATAATTATATATATATAGTTATTAATCGTTATGTTCATCAATTTAATATAATTAATGGGATGATGTAGAAGATGATGATGAATAATTAAAAATTATAGAAGATTATAGATTTGAAGAATTATAAAATGAATTAAAAGGAATAGACTAAATATTGTAATTCAATAATATATCTAAAAGATAATGAATATATTAATAATAATATCAAAATATAAATGGTTAACCTTCTTCTTAATTTATAATATTTTATCTATTTAAATTTCTACACAATTTAACTCTAAATAATAATATGATTTGTAATAATTACAAAAATTTAGGAGTACTTAAAAGGTGTATTCCTTTAAAGTAAGGTAATTTAGGAACTATATAGGCAAAGTAATAATATGTATGACCAATAAATGCACCAATTAAATTAGATTATATAGATCTACCTGTTATAATATTGATCAATATGAAAAACCAGACCATATATTATGCTTTGATAGGTATTATGAACATAACTTAATATTTAAGGTTTATTTTTACATAATAATGGTCTTTCTTAATTTTGTCTTCCCCAAACATACATAAGTGCTTCTACAAAATATTCAGTTAGAGAATGCTCATTTAACAAAAGTCCTATTGAAGTAATTGTTATAAAATTCAATAACAAATAATATAAGTAATTTGCAAAACCTGGAAAAGTATGTTATTCTAATGATGATGAGATAGATTAACTAAATAGATTTACAATTTATTTTACAAAAAGAATAATCTTAAGATTGTTATTAAATCTAATTCTCCAAAATATAATATACTAGTCAATGTTCTCCATGGCTATGATAATTAATTTAAATACCTAAAATGATTCTATAAATGCTAGTTTATAATTTAAGTAAAGATTGGAAGGTTTAAGATATTAAACATATGTTGCATAACTCAATATTATACTACTTATAACTATGATTCTAGTAAGTGGAGGAATATCTAGAATATATTCGAATACCATCTTATTAATTATTAATATATTATCAAAAAATTCAATCAAATATTCCAAACTCTGTAATTTTCTTGTTTTCTATGTAAAATTTATGTGAAATTGATTGGTTTCAATATTATATAATTTGATGTTGAATCTTTTGATCCTTTAAATCTCTTTTATAATAATTCAACTTGAGCCAACAATAAAGGGTTCTATTGAATATTTCCTAAATCACTTAATGTTGTATTTTCAGGTCCAATTACATTCAATAATGGTTTAATTTCAGATATTGAATTATAACCCAATTTTAATGAATTTAATACATTATTTCTCTTTAATGCTAAACTAATCAATTAAATAAAATCATTTCCTAATTGATTATGTTCTAGATCTATTTAATATAAATAATAATTAGTTTATATCATTTAAGCAATGTATTTTCCTGATAAATCATTTAAACCATTATGTTATAGATTTAAATATATTAAAGATTAATTATTTGCCAATCCTTATGCCAATATATTTATATGTTCAGATGTTAAAAAACAATATTTTAAAGTTAATTCAGTTAAATGACATTATAAAGATGATAGAGATTAACTTAATTTTTATAAATCTTAAATAATGGAATCTTGTATGATTACACTTCTTAATGATTTTTAATTTATAACCAATTTAATTAACACATCAGCACCTTTATAATCTGACTGACCAGATTTAAATGCATCTAAACAAATATGATATAAATCAGTCTATTATGTTAATGCACTATATAATTAATTTAATGTTATTAGACTATGAGAGAAATTATTCCTTGAAAAACTAATCATAGTAATTTGTATTACTCAAATGATTTAAAATAATTAACTTCTTTTATACTGCTCAAAAATATTTCCATTCCTTTTGGTCCTAATTCATTATGACTTAAATCCAAACTTTTTATATGAGTATTAGAAACAATAAATTTTAATTCATCTGTATATGAATCATCAATTCCATTATTTCTTAATTTTAATGTATGTAATGTTCTCATATCTTATATCTATTCTAAAAATTCTTTAAATGCTAATCTATTGAATTTCTTATTACCAAAATTACTTAAATCAATTATCTATTTTATATAAAATAATTAATATATACTTCAATTAAATGATAATGATTTTTAAAATCAATATTAGTTTTTAGATTATTTTTAGGTCTTGTTTTTTATGGTAATAATTTTGTAGGTAATTTTAAACTACTAACAGCATCATAAAATGTTTAAAATTATTCTAATTATTTTTCTTCTTCTTTTTATTATGTAAATATTATTGATTTAGCTTATGGTAATGTAATTGAATGAGGATTTATTTTTTATTATGTAACTACTTCATTTTATGTTTATAATAAAGGTGCTTCAAAACCAGTAGTTTCTTTATATTTTATTTTCAGGAACTCAATCATTTTCTCTTATTCTTCTATCTTCTATAGATATTTCAAATTAGGTCCCAATGATTTATTCATATATAAAAATTATTTAATAATAAAATATTTATTAGAAATGAATGAATAAGAGAAACTTATATCACCTATTACAAAGAAAATCTCTGAAGATGATATTATTAATGAGAAAGAAGTTCTTTAATCTCTTTCTTATATTAATTTTAAACTTCTTAATGTATATATTTTATATTATTTACTTTAGACATTAATACTATAGAATAAACAAGAAAACAATGTAATAATTCTATTCAAAGCATTGTTAACTATTTTCCAAGAATCTGAAAATTGGATTCCTAAAAATATAAAAGATTGGGCAACTATCTAAAGAACTATTGGACACACATCAAAATTCATTCAAATGTTATAAAATTTTAAAAAATATTACATATCAGAGTTCAAAATATTACAAACTTAAGTCTTATTATAAGATGTTCATAATTAAAAACTATCTCAAAGATCAAACAATCTATTAAAAATTGTTAAATCACTTCTTCGATATTATACTAATTAATTCTTCAATTAATCTTTGCATGAAGACTCTTAATTAACTTCTAAATTTTAAAATGAACCTCCCTTAAGTCCTATTAAAAATTCAAATCTTATAGAACAAGACTCTGAAATTATTATATAAGAATTAATAAAGAAAGAAAAACTAAATACTATTCCTAATGAAATTAAATAATCTTGTTAAATTAATAAGATAAGATCAAGAAGTCCAACCACTGCTTCTTCAGGAAGTAAGAGCAGAACTATTTAATCATGTTAACCTCATCGATTATCTGTACCTGTAGGCAATCCTATTAGATAATTAAGTAGTTCTCAATAGAAATCAAATTTTAGTCTTAAATAGTATAATAAAACATTTAATAATACAGTATCTTTGAAATCTAGTGGAATTTATTTTAGAGAAAGATCATAAACTAATACTCAAAATAAATTAGATTAAATTGATAAATCCCCATTATAATAAACAAAATAATAATGTGTTAAAGATTAATTGTTTACAAAAAAATCAACTTTAAAAAATAATAAATGATTATAATTTTTTCATTTTAGTATTACTAACAAAAAAGTATTTATCATAAATACTATTAATGCCAAGGCTATAAAATAATATTAAATAAATACCAAATATTGCTTAGAAAATAGAACAAATAGTAAATGAGAATTTACAACACTTAAAATTAATATTTATCTTGTCTTCCATAATGTAATCAAATTCTTCTCCTTATTAATTTACAAATGGTTTATTAACTTTTTAATATTAGATAATTGGAATGTCTGTTTATTGCATATTATTTCTATCTTTTTTATAATATATTTAATATTAAAAGTATTAATATATATATATATATAATAAGAATTGTATGTGTATTTATTTTCATTTAAGCATTTCTTATAACAACTCATCTATTTCTAATAAACTTTAATCACATGCTGATCCTCTTGTAGTTGCTTTCATTGATGCTTTAACAAAACTTTCATCATATGGATTTCGTATTTATGGTGTCATGTCAGTTATTTTATATTTTATCTATGTACTTTGATTTAATTATTCATCATCACTTATAGTCTTAGAATTTAATATAGAATAATCTACTCCTTATAATTTTTATTCCTAACTTTAGATAAACATTATGCAAATACTTCTTCATTCTCTGAATGTTTTTATGGTCGGAATAAAATACATAATTTTATAATGCACCAAATAAATGATGAAAAAACCGATACTATAAACAAGCATAATAACACTTCTTTATAATGTAGTTTTATCAATAATTATTTTACTTTCTGGAACTCTTACTTATATGCACTTTGCTTTTACTCAATCGACTTTTCAAACTTTGGAATTGTGTAATTTTATTTTGGAAATTCAGATACATCTTCCTCAATTAATTCTTGTTACAAAACTAAATTAGAATCAAACTCTAATCTTTCTATCTAAAATTAGTTAACCCTTTCTTATCCTATTAGAGGTTCTTATATCAATTATAAAATTGAAATTGGTTTCCGAACTATTCCAATATGCTTTTTTGGATGTTGAATCCTACAATCAGAAAATGCAATATTATGCATAATCATAATCAAAATTATCATCTTAAGCTTTGTTTATTTATTAAATAAACAATTAAAATATTATTATGAAACGATGTTAATCATCTATTACTATCAATAATCATTCATAAAAACAAACAATCAAATTAAAATCTACCTCATAATATTACTTAAATCCATGCCTATAACCCTTACAATAAACACTTAAAAAATACTAAAATTTTAGTTTAATTTATCTAAATAAAAAGGATTTCTTTTACCCATATTGTCATAAAAGATTAACTCTTTTTGGAAACTCTAATAATTCTTCTATCTAAAATCTAAACAAAGAAAATAATCTTATCCTTTCCAAAAATAAACCATATATTCCTCCTTTATTACTTAAGAACAATTTTTCAAATTGCCAAAAGATTTCGAATCAATATAATACTGATAGAATTTATAAGAAATTGACTCATAGAAGTATAAAAAGCTTACTTACCGAATCAAATTATTCAAAGTATACTTCTCGTTAATTATAATAAAATTGATGAAATTATTGATGATATTATTTGATTATAGAATAATAATACTTATATTATAATTAATTTAATTATTTTTATAAACAAATTATTTCATTTAATTAGAAAACATTTATAAATTATAAAAATCATTAAATACATGTTCTAATCTAAAATAATAATCTAATAATCAATATATAATCAATATTCTATGAAATAAACTAAGTATTACTATTATTTTCTTATACATTCTAATAATTTGCTTATTATTGAAATTTAATTTTACTCTAACATTTTTAAATATAAAAAGAATACTATAGAAGTGAATTCATTATAGGTTATTTTACTTAATAAGACTTTATAATTAAATATAATCCTCTATTTTATTCAGATAGAGATTTTTATAAAGTAATTCGATAATCATAAATATTCAATTTAAAATAACTAGGAACTATCATTGTTTGAGAGTCTTAGTTTATGAATCAACCTATCATATAAATTAAATATATCAATAAATAATATAAAGAGTATGCACTTTTGAAATGTTTAAATTTTCTTATATCTATTATTAAATACATGCTTAGGTATATAAAATAAAAAAATGTACTATTACTTTAGTATATTTAAAATAAAATACAATGGAGTGAGAATTTTATTAAATAATTTGAGAACTCTGAATTCATTATTTTATATTTTGTTGTGATAAATGTTCAGTAAAATTGTGAAATTTAATATTATCTTATTTATGGCAGATGAATGATAAAATCACAATCAAAATGTACTATGTCTATTTTAAGATGAATTATTCTTAATTTATTTAAAATACAAATACAGAATTACATACTGGTTATATGATGTTGTATAATAACTCTTTATTACAACATTTAAAGTTTATGTATTAGTAATACTTGTGATTATTGATAGGGAAAGAAATTGGAAAAATATCAGGAAATTTAAAAGAGAGAAATTAGATAGAAAGTAAAAAATTCTTTAAGCAATAATAGAAATAAAAGCTTTTTAGATACTACCTGTAGAAAATGAGAAAACAATTGTAAAATAAGGTATAGTTGAAGTAATAATTATGTTTTAATTTCAATAATATAGATTAAACAACTAATAGAATGAAAAAAGTATAATTATATAAGATCAAGTATGATTGTCATTACAAATGACAACCAATGGTGTTCCATTATGTTTAAGTGTATGAAATTTAATGAATTTTGAATAATCAATCGAGATTATTTGATGAAAATTTTTGAATGAAATTTATGAGAGAATGAATGATTTAATTAAAGTAATTAATTTTAATAAATCATGAATAAGAAATCAGAATGACTATAGTTTTAATTTGTGGTAATTATACATCACTTTTAGAATATGTTAGTATTTAAGCTCTAATCTTATGTTAGAGAAGAAATTCATTGAAAAAAGAGAGAAAATAATTATAAATTTAAATTGTTGTTACAACTAATTAAATAAAAATAATAATATTTTTTCTTTTTTTTGATATTCAATAGCAATTAACATTAATAATCAAGAATTAACTCGTGGCAACATCATAGTATATGGTCTTTAGTAAAAATGTTGTTGAATTTGAAGTGGGTATTATGTTATTGTTGGAGACACAGGTTCATATTCTTATTTTACATTGATTTACTATTTAACTTCCAGAAGTTGCTTAAATATTAGTTGTGATGCTAAAAATAAATTTTAAATTGTTGTGTAATAAAATGGATTCGATGTTTCTGCAGCCTTCTAATATTAGTTTGTTAATATAGAAAATAGTTTTTAACAATGTTATTGAAGAAGGGAACGTTATTCTTAGATCAAATTAGCTTAATCTTGATTTGAAGGTTGTTTGTCAATATATATCTACATAAATTTATTTTTAAATACCTGACTAACTTCTGATGATACAATAGGCTAAGACAATTAGAAAGTTAGAGGATTCATAATTGAAATCTTCAAGATATTCTCAACCTTGAGCTTCTTCTTTCTAGTTTCCTTCTTACCTATCCTACCTTCTTTCTCATAAGCTTTTTGTATTGTTCGTACAGTACAATATTTTAGCTTCAACCTATTTGCTACCTAATAGGATTAATGATTAAGATATCATATATATATGGATAAGACATAAGCAAAAATTTGGTATTAATTTGATACCTCTTATAATGAGAGCTTGTCATGCAAAAGTAGCTTTAAAACTAGTTTTCTTTCTTCCTTATTGATTTTTTGGTACTTTCTACTTGATTTTTCTTACACCTCTTAATTTTCAGATTTAGTCATGAGATTAGAATCTTTATTATTATTATATTTATATAAAATTTAAATTAATACTTAACAAATTTGAATTAAGATTTATTTCATTATTTACATATATATAATTTCTTTTGATTATCTAATTTATTAATAAGTCATTCAATACATCTCAATCAATAATTCAACCTCTAAAATGTTGTTTGTATCTAACATAATTAATTCCATTCACTTAATAATTAATTATTTTACACTTTATATACTTTTTATAAAGCTAAAATTTCAAAGTATATCAAATTTTTACTTATTGGGTTAATAATCAATTTCAAATTCATTTCCAACCTATAGTATTCAATATTATGTATCTAAAGACATATCAAAAAGGAATTTTATCAAAATTGCTATACAATGATTTTTAAATTATTATATACATAGACACAATTCTTATTCAATTTTCAAGTTTATATTCCTTTCTTAATTAATAATGTATATAGAACTTCTACTTTCAATAAAATTAATTATCTTTCCTATATTTATTATATAGAATCATTGTTTTAACAGGCAAATTTTATGAATAAAATAACTATTATCCAAATAAGCTTATTTATTGAAAAATCCTATATAAATAGAATAATCATACTATTTCCTACTACTTTAATTTGTTTGTAATCTAAAATTAATAGATGTTACATCTTTTAAATTATGATGCTGGAGATTTTGTTTGTTCATTAATAATGTTATTCAATCCAATAAAATTAAACAATATAAGCATATTCAATGAAAACTAATATTAGAATTATATAAATACATCTCTAGCATTTTTTGATTCTATTTTGAATCATGAAACGAATTTCATATTTTTTTAAGTTCTATTAACTAATGTAACTCTATTCTTATGCTTGTTGATTATTTAAATAAGTGCAATTTAAAGATCATTAAAGACAATGCTATAGTTATAAAATGGTTAGATTGTACCATTTATTTCTATTATATATTTAACCTTCAAAAAAATGAAGTGTTAATTCAGAGAATAGTTGATGTCTGCTTAAAGGGATTATGAAACTTTTTGTTAAAAGTTAAACTTAAGGTCTGACATTTCCCAAGAATAATTTAAAAATTAAATGTTCTTAAATTTGTTTAAATTAGAATCATAGTAATTTATGAAACAAGACTAATTATTATTTAATTAAAATTATCGAAAAATATAACGATATGAGTATGTCCAAATAATCAATCGATTTTCTTCATCATTGTAAAGAATTCATCCAATGAAATTTAACCATCAGAATTAGAATCAAATTCTTATACTACTTATTTCCACATTTCTTCTGGAATCCCACTAAATATCTCTTTCAATTCATCTATAGTTATACTTCCACTTTTATCCTAAATTATTTTATCATTTACTTTATCAAACATATGAAAAGTAACTTATAATCTTTATTTTGATAATAATTATTATCTATCTATTGTTGCAATTACAAACTCTAAAATTTAATAAAATACGTATATACCTGTATAATCAATTGAACCTGAATTATTTTTATCAACTTATTAAAATATACGGTTAACTTCTTCTACAGCTTCAATTGGTTTCATAATCTTTGAATATCCCACTAATAATTCTTCTTTACTCAATTTTCCATCTTAATTTGTATCTAAACATTAAAAAATCTTTAATAATTCAGCCTTTTCTTCTTTTGTAGCTAATTGATTCACAATAAATTTAAAAACAGCTTCTTATAATTTTTATTATTCTGTAAACTATCTCATATTTGTTAACACTTTTGTCATTAAAGGTTTATCAAATTCAGCAGGATTTGTAAATCTTTTAATCCATGGATCATTTAAAGCTTATTAAGCACTATATCTCTTAACTTTAAAATAATTAAATTAAATAAATACTAGGATCAAATTGTAACATTTTTCGAATATACTCTTTGGCCTCTTTTGAAACTTCTTCCCATTCTATAGTATCAAATGTATAAACACCTTTTGATACTTTTTCCATTATTTTTTCTTCAGTTTTACCATCAAATGGAGGGTATCTCAAAGTTATAATTGTGTTTACCCACATAACAAAATATAGAGGATTACTCCACATGACCAAATATCACATTTTTCATCATATTTCTTTTTTAGAACTTCAGGTGCAATATAATAGGGTGTGCCTAATTTCTAATTTAATTTTTAATTAGGAACAAATTCTTTTGAAGTACCAAAATCTATAATTTTGAGCATAGAATTTTCTTTTTCAGATTCATATAGTAAATTTTCTGGTTTCAAATCTCTAAATTAAGATATTTACATTAGATTTACCTATGTACAATCTTTTCATCATGACAATAATTAATAGCAGATAATATTTATTTCATAATTTCAGCAGCTTTCTTTTCTGAGAAACTACCCTCATGTCTAATTTTATCAAAGAGTTCTCCTCCAGTACATAGTTCTGTTACTATATAAAAGAATCTTTCATCTTAATAAAATTCAAAAACTTTAATTATATTTGGATGATCCTTTAATAGTTTTTAATGATTACTAATTTTTAAAGCATTTTAACTTCATTCATCAATCTCTCTTATTCTTCTTTACTTGTTTAAGATTTATGAATAATTTTAACTGCTTTCATCAAATTTGTGCTCTTTTAGATTGCTTTCCTTACTTCACCATATGCTCCTAAAAGATATTTAATATATTATATACCACTACCCAAAGGTGGATTCAAAAGTGTATAATCTTTTGTTATTCGTCCTAGCTTTTCACTTGTGATGATTAAATTACCAAGACAAGATTATGCTATTATATGTTAAAAATCAGATATACCATCATTAAGTTAAAGTTTTTATGGTGAAGAATTATCTGTTTCAGGTTTATTACTAGAGTTCTTAGAAGCAGAATTATTTTAAGAACGTTTACCAGAGCAAGAGCCCATAAGTTATTATAAATAATATAAATAAATGGGTACTTGTAGTTAAGGATAGAATATTCAGAATGTTAAAGGAAATGAAAGAACATTAACAAAATTAGTAGGATATTTTTACAGTATTCCAATGCAACAACATCCTGACATTGATAGTTTGGTAATTACAAAATTAGAGAGATAAAAAATAATTTCTAGAGGATTAAGTAAAAATCTCATTGAAGAAATCGTATACTTTTTAAATTCTCGAAAGATTAGGAATAATGAATAAGACAATTTACTTGATCATTTTAATTATGTATACAACTAATCATTTAAGAAAATGAATGACTTTAATACAAACCTGGGGAAAATGATATTGATTGTAACACTTTTATAATAAGATATATAAGACCACCATCGAAGTCTTATTATGTTTTAAATCTCTTGAAATGGGAGAGTTGACACCAATAGATGTATGGTGGGTAGAAGATCATTTTTTATGGAGGTATTGCCAATTATAGGATCAGTACAAAGTAGATTATGATGATTTTTTGGATTTTAATCATTTAATCAAATTTTTGTATCTTTTGAAGGAGTGTATAAGAATAGAATTGAAAAAGATGAATTTTGAATTAAAATAATTGATCAGTTCCATTAAGACTGAACATTAATTATAATAATAAGAAATTCCAAACACAGCTAGAACTGTAGATACTTTTAGACCATAACAAAAAAGATTAGATACATTTTGAATACTTATATTCATTAATCAAATTCTGAAAACATTTTATATCTTCCTGGACCAGGAGTAACTTTATTTATTTCATATGGTCCTTTCCTTGTAGACTTACTAAAAGTCTATTACACAGCAGATCTCATTCCATTCTTTGGGTATATTCCTTATTAATTAATACCAATATTTTCGAGTGAGTAACGTCCTGGTTCAGGATAATCATTCACTTATTTAAATCTTCATAATTTACCTCCTAAAGTTTTGAACCTCTCTTAATCTTTTCCAATTATGCAAGCTCCTGAGTTTTGAAACTTAGATAGTGGATAAACTCCTTTTGATGATATGGCTTATACATATTCATAATTACCAGGACCTTTTTTAATAAATTTAATAATATACCTGGAGTGTTAAACTTCTATAGGGATTATGTTCTTTAACCAAATGTAAACTTTTATCTTCTTGTAACTGTGCTTGGTATTTGATAACGATCTGGTGGAGGAGTAGATTAAGTAAGAGTTGCCCAAATCCCTTGAAGCCAAGTATCATCTCTACCTAAAGCAAATTGGATTCCTTTCTTTTCTTCCATGTTCAATTCTGCGAAACTCTTGATATCATATTTATTTGGAGCAGGAACTTATTTAACATGTTTAGTAAAATCATGTCTAGAATGTATTTGGAATAAATTTACTTTTATCCATAACCAATGCCAGCCATTCTCTTGCTTAAACTATCTGGAAGGTTATACATAGATCCATTACTAGGTTAGAATAAAGAATTTACATTAATTTAGTTGAATAGGTTTCACGAGCTGCTTTGGAAAAGGTGTATCTTTATTTTGAAATTGAATTATTGAGTGGTTGATCAAATATACTTTTAGAGGTATTCATTTATATTATTTTATAATTGTGTGTATATATATCTATTTTTGATTATTTTTATTTAACTTATATTCAACGAATGAATTAAGAGAAATAGTAAGAGGAACCTATTAAATTTGAAAAGGCAATGTATGTCTATGATTATTATATTTTTCAGAAATGAATAAATAGGAGAATTGATGGAACATCTTGATAGAGAACATGACAGTGAGGATGAGGGCATGGAAGATTATAAAATTGGAGGTTACTATGATTAAATATAATTTTAGGTTATCATCCAGTTCATATTGGTGAGATTTTACTTAATCGATATGTGATTATTTAAAAATTAGGTTGGGGACACTTCTCTACTGTCTGGTTGGCAAAAGATTTCAAATATGATACATATGTAGCATTGAAAATTCAAAAGAGTGCTTCTCATTATTTGGAAGCGGCATATGATGAAGTACATTAATTATTTTAACAATTAGGTTGAAATTCTTCAAAAAGTAGCTTAGAATGTTCAAAATCCTGTTTGGATTCAATCTTTGAAAGAGTATTATGCAGATGTAAGATGATAGTATATAAATTAATAGTAAGGAAGGACATCTTTCAATAGAGATGACACTCACACAGTTTAATTGTTAAATTCATTTGTATATAAAGGACCATATGGTCATCATTTCTGTATGGTTTTTGAGATTTTGGGAGTTAATTTACTAGAAATCATTAAACGATATGAATACAAAGGAGTAATGAATTAATTTTATCTTAGTGTCCAATGGATATTACTAGAAGAATGGCCAAATAAATTTTAATAGGATTAGATTATCTTCATCGAATATGTGGAGTAATTCATACAGATTTGAAACCTGAAAATGTTTTATTATGTTTATCAGATGAAGAGATTAAAGATATAGTTGAAAATGGATAGTTGACTTCAAATTAATTATTTTCAGATAGAATTCATATTTATAGATAAATGTTGGGAATTGAGAAACCAATTGTTTAAGAGCCTATTGCAAAAAAAGAAGATGATGAATTAAGTGAAAATACAACAAATTTATCTAAAACTCAAAAGAGAAAATTATTAAGAAAAAAGAAACATAAATAATAACATGAAGAATCAAGAAAAGAATCTTAAGAAGTTTAAGTTGATTAAATTGAAATGCCAAAATCTATTAAGGAATTATTTTAATAATAAAAGAAGTAATAAATTTATATATTTTATTAGAATATCTTTTACTTAATAAAAGAAATTGCCAGATAATTTTCGTTTGAAAATAGCTGATTTAGGAAATGCTTGTTGGATTCATCATCATTTTTCAACATTAATTTAAACTAGATAATATAGATCACCTGAAGTATTATTGGGAATAAAATACAATCCTACTGCTGATATATGGAGTTTTGCTTGCATGATTTTTGAAATGCTTACAGGAGATTATTTATTTGAACCTAGATAAGGACCAAATTTTTCTAAGAATGAAGATCATTTAGCATAGATTCAAGAATTATTAGGAAAATTCCCATATGAATATAGTACTAGAGGAGCGAAAGCAAAAGTATAAAATTATTTTTATTAAATAGAGATATTTTTAATAGAATGGATAAATGAAAAGGATACCACAATTACATTTTTGGAATTTACATAATGTTTTGACTGAGAAATATAGATTTAAATAAGAAGAAGCCTTATCATTTGCTTCATTCATGATGCCCATGTTACATTAATTACCAGAATATAGAACAACAGCTCAAGAAGTGTTAAAGAGAGAATTATGTCAAAATAATTTAGATCCATAATAAAGGAGATGTTTACTTAAGAAATATATCGATTAGATATTTTAATTTTAGAATTTTCGAGATTTAATACCTAGTTCTGGTTGGTTATAATAAAAAACAGATAATGGAATAGGACATAAAATGAATGAAGATGAATATAAGAAATATACTAAATAAAAGAGAGTGAATGAAGAAGTTGAATAATTAGATTAGGGTGTTGATGGTATTTAACCAACTTTATTATCAAATTATAGAAGAGTATATAAATTATTATTATTTTTAGGCTTCAACTAGATCATATAATGGTTCTAATTCTTAGACTCCTTAATAGGATAAATTTAAAAAGTAGGATGGTAAATATGTTGATCATAGAGTTATTGACAGATCATTTACAGATTTAGGATATATTGGATATGGAGATGGAATTGATTTAGAATAATTGGATAGTACAGGAAATTGGTAATTTAGTTGATCTATTTGGTTAATTGTACATGTTTATTTAAATAAATATTCTTTTGATATCGATTATTATGATGATAACCATTCTTCATTAATTGTGATGGCCTTCGAAAGCTCTTATATTATGAGCTGTGTTTATTACAAAGTTAGAAGTATCTATTACATATCCTTTTGTTGCTGCTTCAAATAATTCTGGATGATGTACTATTCCTTCCTATTTATAATTAATTATTCATATACTTTCATAAAATATATTACTTCATCTTATACTGTTGTACCTAATTCTTGAATATGATCAAGTTAACATGCTAATTCATATTTTAATTAACCTTCTTCTGTTAAATAGTCAGCATTATCTCTATCATCGAATTATTTGAAATCTGCTGTTAATGGGTGGAATTAATAGGTTTCAACCCAATATACATTTTTATCATTAGCAAGAGTTGTTGTCTCTATCTTAAGTACTTTTCCACCTCTTAACAATGAAAGTCTATGAATTTTAAATTATAATGATCTCCAATACCTAATTTAATAAGAGTTTTCTATTACCACATTCTAGGAATCCATAAAAATGATGGTGCATATATAAATAGATTATTCCAATACCATGCAATATCTAATGGGTTTTTAAACCAAAGATAAATTGATAAAGGAATCGCTGTCTCATAAAGAACATATGGATATTTTAAGAATATTGTAAGATGCTTATGGGGATCACATGAATAGCTAAATATAATTAATTGATGTACAGCAACACTTCTCCTATTCTATCAAACTCAATTGTATAAGTTGGTTTATAAATTCGATCTGTTTTTACTACATATTATGATTCATCATTCATAACTTATGCTTTATGAGCTATTGTTGCATTATGGAAACTTTTTATGTGATTCAATTAATAAAGATTCTTAATACCCAATCTTGCAGTGTTTGTTATTCTTGTTATCATTAATTTAAAGATATGAATAATATTAATTTTGTATTGCTCTCATAACAAAATACTACATCCACTTTTAAATCATTGTTTAATATATTGTCTAAATATATTATAAATTATGCTTCATTCTTCAATTTAAGTAATGTATTTGTTCTTATTTAAACACTAGTAACAATCATATACAATTATCATCATATCAAATATAAATATTAAATGAAATTAAATCGTTTTTGAGATGTATCGTTTTTTAGTTAATAAATAAATGAAAGGAATTATTGCTATTATTCTTGCATTGGCTATTGTTTCAAATGCCACAAGCACTAAAGATTAAATTTTAGCTCTCCTATAAACAGGAACAAAGGCCAGTGATGCCATTGACACAGTCTTTGGATTACTAAATGATTTAAAATAATCTAACATCGATGCTTAATTTGCTGCTGACCAAAAGAACGAAACAGATGAATGGGTTGGTGCTTAAACCATTGAATAATTCACTAAAATTAAGACTCTTAATCAAAAATTGTTCCAATAGGCTATTGAAAATAGAGCTGAATATGAAAACGTACTTTAATAAACCAAAAACTATTTGGCATGGAATGAAGCTAGAAGAGACTCTATTGCTGCTAAAATTGAAACACTCTAAGATAATTAATGTTTCTCCAACTAATTATTTGTTAAATCAATCAAACATAATTAAGAAGCTTTGGAAGTCATTAGACTCCTCAAATAAGATGTTGCTGGATATATTATTAATGGAGACTCTTTTGAATTCACATAAGTTAAAGCCTAATCAGTTGCTGAAAAATTGAAGTAATATAGCAACTTATTCTAAGAACACTAAATCAAATCATTCTTAGCACTTGCATAAGAAGAATAAGTAATTATATATATAATATTCTTTAGGCATCAGAATCATCTGGACATGGATAAACATTAGCTGAAAGAGTTTTGGGTGTTCTTGAAGGATTAGAATCTGAATTAGCTGCCTCATTAGAAAATTTGAAATAAAATGAAATCAATGCCTCATGGGAATTAGCTGGATGGGTTTCATTATCTGAAGCTGAAATTTCCTCATTGGAAGTTGAATATGAAAGAAAATAAGTCTTTGCTGATAGAACTGCCACTGTAATATTTTATTAATTAATTAATTCTAGTAAATCCAAGCTGCTTTAGCACAATAAGCCAAATCAAAGATCATCTTATAAGAATCTTAAGATGCTTTAGATTAAGCACAATCTGATTTGGAAGCAAAGAGAGCTGATTATGCTGAAGCCAAAGCCAAGAGATAAGAAGAGAATGCCATCTTGGATGAAGTAATCATCATGTTCAAGAAATAAGTTGCCTCTTGGTCTGGAAGATGATATTCTTTTTAAATACAAAATTAGTCAATAATTACAAAATTAATTATTTTAATAAATATTTCATGTCATTGTCTTCTGATACTTAAAATAATTATAGTATAAGATTATAATATATTATATTTATTTTTATATTTCTTTAGAGTTATAACAACAAAAATTGTCTTTTTAAATTGAAACTTGTGATTAAAAAATTCTAATCAATATTAGATTGTATATATAAAAATTAAATTGAAATGATAATGATAATGTTTAAAATTCTAAATAATTTATATTATTTTTCTAATAAAAAAGGATAATATTTATAATTGCTATTAAATTTTACTTAATTCAAATAATAATGAATTGTTAAATATTATCAAAAGATGTTGTTGAATTGTTTATCAATACAAAAATGGTAATGCATTAGTACAATCATAGATCAAAGCTATAATAAAACTATAGTAAATAAATGGAAAGAATTTACCCAAGAACCTATTGATCCACTTTTCTTTTAATGGACTATAATATTCGTAATACGTTACCTTAAATACAATAATATATTATAATAAAACACCAATGCAACATATATTATATTTAACACAAAAATGAATGGATATTTCATTAAAAGCGTGTGAGTTGCCATAATCATAGTATCCTACCATTCATATTCTTTTCTTATTATGATAGTAGTTACAACAATCATAGAAATCTAATTGTTATTTAATATTTTTGTACCATATGGTGATACCATAAACAAAATCTACATGGTTCAAAAAATGAACCTTCAATAATAGAAATGGTAAGATCTATAAAATAATAAATTGGGATTGGGATTGCCTAAATGTAAAATTAAGAAATACAAAAAATTGGACTATCCTTTAATCAAATGAATGTTTGTTGATTTAATAGTAGTAATTAGGGATTTTTAAATGTTTGTATAATTGATAGAATGCTATAAGAAATATGGGAAACATTTATATTAGACTCCAAATGTACCTAAAAATAATTGAAGATTAGTGCGTACCATAACATGTCATTATGATATCTAAGTGAGTAAGATGTCCATTAAAAAGGTATGTTGGCCCAATGAAACGTCATAAATTTATTTATGTTTTAATCCGATAGTGAAGAAGAAGATTCACTAATAGTAAGTTTGTAAAAAATAAGTATCTAGATAGGAGACATTATTCAGGGTAGATTTGAGATTCATTCGAAGATTGGGTACGGTTCTTTTGGCTAAGTTTATAAAGTGATTGATTAAAAATATGGCAATACTCCATATGCTATGAAAGTTGAATTTGCTAATTAAGAATGCAATTTGTTAGAAAAGGAAATAAAGGTTTTAATTGATTTAAGGTAAGAATGAGATTTAATAAAAATTTTAAGAAAAAAAGTTGGATTCCCAGAGATAAAGTTTTATGGGAAAGAAAAGAGATTTACATTTTGTGTGATGAATATCTTAGGGAAAAATTTGGAATCGGTGATTAGAAAATGCGGGGGTTCGTTTTCACTTTAAACTGTTTTGCGATTGGCAATCTAAGTTATTACACAGTCAAATTTAGATGATTGAAAGAATTGAAGTCCTCCATTCTTGCAAATATTTACATAGAGACCTTAAACCAGATAATTTTGTACTAGAAAATATGACCAGTCCAAAAATAATAAACTTAATTGATTTTGGGTTATCAAAAAAATATGCTGTATTAATAAATTTGATTAATAGAATTCAAAAGGTGAACATATCAAATTAATAAAAAAACCAGGATTAATTGGTACTGCTAGATATGCAAGTATTAATGCTCATGAATCTCTTGAATAAGGAAGAAGAGATGATCTCTAAAGTTTAGGATATGTATTTTTATATTTACTTACTGGGCATCTTCCATGGATGAATGTTAAGATTGAAATGAAAAATCTTAAATATGCTAAAATTCATTAAATGAAAAAAAATTTGAAATTGGAATAACTCTTCTCTAAATAACCAAAATGTTTTATTAAGTTTATGTAAGATATATAAACTTTAGACTTTACATAATAACCTAATTATAAATAACTTAAAGCTTATTTCTAAGATGAATTGTCTTAGCTCTCTCTTAATTATTTAAATTATGGCTATGATTGGGAAAAGCTCCCAGAATATTCTAGTAAAAAGAAGAAACATTAAACTATTGCAATTATGAATAGTTCAGGAAGAGATGAAATCATGAATATATAATTTTAAAAGTTTGATCCTAATAAACATGATTTATTGTTGAAGAAAAGTACTAAAAAATTAGATAATAAACCATTTCTTATAAATGTAGCTGAACCATCAGAACATTAAAAATAATTAGATGTTTAACCATAACATATATCTGGAAATCCTTTTCTCTAAATACCTTAATATAATTCATGTAGTAAAATAGATTAATTATCCTCTTTAAATTAATCTAATCATACATCAAAAACTAATAATTATTTATAAAGTGATGATGTTATGAGTGAAGAATTATTACCAAATATTGAAATGAAAGAAAGTTCATTACCAGGATTTAAAAAAATGATTGATTATGAAATGATAGGAATTAAAAAGCCTTTTGTTCTCAATAAAAAAACATCCTGTATTTATTATAAATTATTATTATTTTAGAAATGGATACTATTAGAATTATGTAATAAACTTTTATAAAACCTTAAGTAATTAAAGATGAAGAAGAAAATCCAGAATTAGATTTTAGTGATTGATTTATTGATTAATTATGTATAATTTTTAATTTAATTATAATCATATCATCCTTAAACACTTGTTACATAAAATATATTCATATTTGGTATTTCAAATTCAATTTATTCATTCTATTTAGCTTTGACAATAAGCTTTTTCATTAAAAAATTTTATTATATATTATTTAAATCTTAATCTGTAATTTTGCCGCGAATTCCATTAAAAAGAGGCTATAAATATGTATAGAAATTCATCTTACATTTTATTATTTTCTAAATGGTGAATTGAAAGATGTATCTAATTAACTACAATTTAATAATGATGATTGAGTCTTTATCTCATGTGTATTCTCAAATACTTTTATTAATTTAAATGTGTTTATTTTCATTTCCTTCATATTCTGATTAATATGATGTAACATTCTACCTGAAATCTTACTCTAATCATATTGTTTCTCTATTAATTCTTCTTCATATTTTTAGGAACAATTATCATATTTAATAGGTACACTTTTCAAAGTTATTTTATTTTAGGAATATGTCTCTAAATCTGATTGTAAAACTGGAACCACATTATATGATTGGGGCATTTCAGAATATAATTTGATTTTTTGATTTATATCCACATTTTATTTGTCAATAAGCTTAAATTCTGTGATAATGTTGGTTGATGGTTTAGTTGTTTCAAATTTAAAAGAGATTTGCCTATCTGATTTATTTTTTTGTTTTTCTTCTTTTTCTCTATTAGGAGTTACATATTGAATTCTACTTCCAAAACTGATTGCTTTAGTAGATATTCCACCTGAAAATGCAGGTACATTTACTCCTGACATTAATTACACTTTATTATGTATAGGTGAAGTCAATACAATAGGTTAGGAATTAATTCTATGATGAGTCTTATTATTTTTTCCTAAGTTAATCATTTATCTTTCAATATCCTCCATATTAGTATCAAGTTTAATAGTTAACATATAGAGTTAATCAAGTTATGCTTTCAATTTTGGTTCTGTAATAAAGTTAGAAACAACAGAAATCAAATTACGTATTGCTGGTCGTAAATCCATAATATTAATTACCAAATTAAGAAGATCTGATTTTCTATATTATTTTTTTCAATTTATAATCCAATATAAGGATTAAATTCATATAATATTCCTTATTCTAGATAAGAACAATAAGAGAATGTTGTATATATTATTATTTACATAGATATTATTTGATTTGAATTGTTTTTCAAAATTTTATTATAGTAGTATAATTGTATAATGAGCTCTATAAATTTATATTTAATGAAAAGTGTAGAACAGTTATTTCCACAATTTCAGGTTGTCAACATTGTGAGATAAAACACTTATAAAAAATCAGTGATTGTGAAAAGGAGTGGATATAATTATATGCTTAGGATATTTAATCTTGAAGGAATTTCTAAAGATAGAATTCAATCGATCATCAAAATTATTAATAAATTATCTAATCATAAGAATCCTCATATAGTTAAATTTTATGAGGCATCTTTTGATCATGATATGACTTATTTAGGGTAATGATAAAAATTAGATTATTAGCATAGTTAGTGAATATTTGGATAAATAATACGAATACCCTTTAAAAGAAGTTGACATTTGGAATATCATTTAAGAGGTATCCAACATGTCCTATGTAGTTACTATTTGCATTACAATAATTTCATCCAAAAAGAGTACATGGTAAATTATAATTGTCAAATTTATTTTAAAGTAAAGGAAAGACTATTTTGGGTGAGATGAATGTATTATATTATTTACATAAATAAAACTATCAAGATATTTATTTATTAGCACCAGAATTCATTAAATCTCAAATCTATGATCATAAATCAGATATATGGATGGCTGGTTATATGCTTTATTAGATGATGTTTAAGGATCCACCTATCATAGCTAATAATGTTGATATTTTACATAAAAAAATACTTAAGGGAATATAAATAACATATAATCCAAATTATAGTCTTAATTTGAATAATTTATTAAGATTGATGATGTGTTATGATTCTGAATTAAGACCTAATGTTGAATAAATTCAATATTTCTGTTAACAATCTTAAATATCTAATGAAGAAATCAATATTAATAGAATATTACCTAAATTCAAAGTAGATAAAGTAATATTACATAAAAAGAGAACTGAAAAGAAATCAGAACCTATTTAAAATATAGTATATTTGAATGAAGATCAATTTAAATAACCATATTTCCCACCTTCCAAAATTATCAAATAAAAAAGACTCTTTTTATAAAAATAAATTACATCAGTCATGGATCTAGGTCCATCCCAAAAAACTAATTAATCTGTCTAGTTACCTAAAGTTTTAAATTACTAATTTAGTAAATTGAAAATCAGGGAATCTAGTACAGTTCCAGGTTCCATTGGAAATTCTGATTAGCTAGAAAAGTACTGTATTCTTTAATTTCAGATTGCACAATAAATCTTAAATTAATAAATTAGAATTTGATAATATTTTTCCATAAACTAAAAAAACCATACAAACTCAGAGAAAATCTCCAAATAGAATTCAATTATAATAAGAATTTTAAAATAGATAAAAGAGTTAAAGATTATTTTATTGATCATTATAAATTTTTATCTATAATTATCCATTTTGTTTTATAAGATACTTAACCCCTATCTCTTATATAAGTAATTCAAATCATATTATAATCCTTATTTGAATATAAAGTACCCAAATTAGTATCATTAATAAAAAAATTTAATTTTCATTCCTATAATTAATAAAATCAAATTTTCTTATCAATACCAATCCTAACAATAAAACTTAAATCATAATATTTACAAATCTAATAGAATATCTTAAATTATATATATATTATAGAAATTTGAAGATAAAGATTTTGGTATTTCTATTGAAAAAAGAATCTGATATATTATACTTATTTAATATATATATATCATCTAATTCTCTACATATATATAAATATATTGATATGTAATTAATAATAATATACAATAAATAGTGGATAGTCATATTAATAAAGATTATGAAAGTAAGATCAGATTTTCACATATTAATTTTAATGTAAATAATGCAAATGTAATTTAATATTCTCATATAGGATCAATTCAATTCTTGATCTACTCTTTTCTTTCCCTCTGGTGTTAATGTCAATGATACTATAAGTTTCACTTTTTTTCTTTCATTATTTTCCAAAGTGAATGAGTTGATCTTGGTTATTGTTGCAATCCCTAAATATTAAATATATAAATATACCTTGTTTTGATAAAGTATCAGCTACTTTAACACTATTTTTAGATGCTTCTCCAAGTGCATGTAATTCTACATTGCCAAATTTCTTTAGGAATATCTTGGCAATGAATACTTACGCTTTTAATGATTTCCTCATTGATACTTGTAGATTATTATCTTATGGATCTAATTTTTATTTAGGTGTCTATTGGAATTATTATTATTATTGCTATTGTTATCTGTCCATTTAATTAAATAAATTAAATTCTAATAAAAAATTATTGATTGTTTCACCATTTAGAAGGAAGAACTATCAAAATTTATACTTTATAAATGATAATATAAGAAAGTAACCTAATAATTATTATGAATTAAATAGATTTAAATTAGATTAATTTTATTAATGTAAAGCTTAGATCTATAAGAATAAAAGATTTAGAATTTGTCTTAATTTTTGATTTCATTATAGAATACATTAGTAATAATAACTAATTATATGAATAGATTTCAAAGATGGATCAAACTCATTAAAATGAAGCTAAAAGATTAGATGATTAATTGTTAGAATTGAAGTCATTAAAGAAACAAATAAAACAAAAAGAATTATGAAGTGATATTTGATAAAAATTATATTTAAATTAAATGAATAATTAGTTAAAAAAAAGAAAAATAATTTGAAGATAGAGGTATGAATTATTGTAATAAATTTGATATCATGATCCTCTTTCAATAATTTTAGATCTAACTCTGTCAACTAATTCTAACTCTTGTTTTCTAACAGAGGTGGCCTTTTCATATTCAGAAGCAAAATCGTTGCACATTCTAGTTGCACTATCAAATATTTCACCATTTCTAATCTTAAAATATTAAATATAATATTTACTTTCTTTCCTCTTGCACTATCAATAATAGCTGATTATTAATCTTAACAGATATCCATAGTAGTAATATGATCTCTTAATTTATTTTCTGTTCTCTTCAAATTATTGTAATATTCAACCAAATGAACTCTTCTGTCATCATATTCTTAAATGGATTAATCTTCTTCTTCAGAAATCTTTTATAAGTTTGTATATAAATTCTATTCTAAGTTTTATAAAAGTTATTTAAGTCTTTCAAAAACTTCAATATATCTATAAAATTGTTAAAATAATATATATACCCTCCATTTTATGTGAGCATTTAAGCAAAGATTGTTGAAATTTAACTCATGATGTTAGTTGTCTTTAATTTGACTGCATCTTAAATCATTCTCAAAGAAATTTCTGACATTTAAGCCAATGAAGCACCTCCAGATTAGAAACTATCTAAAATTTTCAAACTTTCTTAGATTGATCTTAAGGCATCAATATGATCTTGTTTCTTGGCATTATAATTTTAAGCACCTGCTTATCTAATTGAATCTAAGATCTTAATATCTGTATCAGTTGCCTAATATGATAAATATATTTAATTACTTTTTGACTATCCAAATTGTTATCTAATTCAGCATCTGCCTTCTTCTTTGAGGTTGAACAATTTTCATATTATTCAGTTGCTCTATTCAAGACTTATTCAGCATCTTTAACATCTTTAGTTCTTAATTCCAATTCAGCACTGCATTGATTTCTTTAATCTGTATATAATTAATCATGTCTGATTTATTCTGAATCAATAGATGCTCTTAAGCTATCCAAAAAGTTGACTGCTGTATCAACAGAACCACCTGTAGTTAATTTACTCTCTAATTCTGTCAAAATGCTAACCAAGGATGGCTTACTCTTACCAATAATTGGATATCTATTGTTAATATAAATAGAACTCACTTATGAATAAGATCACCAGCAAAGGCATTTCCTGCCAACAATAACACTAAGGTCACTGCAATTACTTTCATTATTATAATTAAAATAAAAACGGATTATGTTAAATACTTAAATATATAATCATAAAAGTTATTAATAAAACAAAATATATGCTTATTGTTAGAGTACATCAATATTGTTTACTTATTTAATCTTTTGATCATTAAATAGCCACCATTTATTTTATCTTTTACAATAAGAATAATAGTGACCTTATTCTAGAGAACCAGAATGTACAATAATTCCAACTAAATTGTATTTGATACCACAAAAAGTAGATTCCAGTGAAAATTTTACATGTTAGATTATTTTGTTTGATTTTGGAAAAAATTTAAATCTTTTTAGATGTAATATTAAATATTAAGGTAATTTAGTTATTCTTGTTTTTTTAATGGCTGTTTTTTTTTTATGACAACATTCACATTTATAATCTTAGATCAATTCATCTTTAAGAAAATCATCTAAAGATTAATTAATAGAATTTATTTTAGTTAATGCTAAAGATAATGTTAAGAAATCTTCTGTTATTGATGATTTATGTTAACAATTTTTACAAATAATTTCACTTATCATTTATCCTTTAAGATATTTCTCAATTATATTTGGTAATTTACTCTATTATTATCCTTGTTTTCTATTATAATTATTTATTTCATCTTCTAAACTAGATATCAAAAACAACAAAAATTCTTATGCATCATGTTAATGTTTTGGATTAAATTTCTTGCTAATAGTATTACGTAATGAATTTATTTTTATATAATCATATTAAGTATCTTTGAGTTATCGAAGAAGTTCTTAATAATTTCTACATAATGTCATAGATTATTAATGTTATCTATTTATGCTATTTAATATAAAATTATTAAGCTCTTAAATACTCATCATACATTATAAAGTTGAATGCATATAGCAAAAGTATAATTCATTCTTCAACCCTTTAATTGGAATCTCAGGATTTATATCCAATTGTGATACGCTTGAAATTATACTTATATCAACCGACTTTGCTCTGTCTGTTGTAGAACTAGCATTAGAAGTAGGAGATGGAGGAATTTTTTCATCCAGAATTTCAGGTCCTCCACTATACTCTTCAAGAAGGAACTTCCAAACTGTCTCATTTACAACAAAGAAATCTACATTTCTTACTTGATTTCTATTCTAAAGTAAGTCAGTATTGTCAATTGGACCAGGTAATGTACTTGAGTTATCATATAAATATGTTGTATATTTTAATGCCCATGCTCCATTCAATCTATACCAATCTGAATCACTATTCTTTTTCAAATCAACCAACCTTTTTATTAATTGACATTCTAATTCTCTACGAGTGTTTCCTTAAGCATTTCTAAATTAATTTTATAATTTGAGTATTTGAGGAACATCACGAGAATATGATGGGGCCTTTTTCTAAGGGAACTATGGTACCTGCTAATTTATTGAACTGCTTGAGTTATACATAATATTACATTACTTATCTTCTTCATTCAAGTTTTCACTATTATTATCAGTGTCTTAAAATGATTGCATTTAATGAAATTAAATAAATACAATATAATATCAAAAAAATCAAAACAGCTCATTTATATCTATCTATTAAGTATATGTTGTTATAAGTACTTATAAGTACATATTGTAATAATTTCAGTATTCCATCATAATTGAATTTATATATTCTTATGATATTTGATATATAAGGTATATTTATATATTGAGAATTTGTAAATATTAACAATTTGTTTTAGACTATTTATTTTTTTAATTAATATTATTTCTAAGAAATTGTTAGGTTAATAGAAAAAGGTAATTGTTATAGATTTTAAATTTTTTATCTCTCATTTAATAATAATCATAGCTCAATTGTGTTAACAAAGTCAAATTATATTGTTGGTATGACTGAATTCATGAACTTCAAAAATATTGTTAAAGAATTATCGGGATGTATTTTCTCTTCAGGACATCCATTCTCTCTCATTTAATCCACAAAAAATTTAAGAGTATCAGCATGTTTACAAGGATGAATTGTTGGCAGCTTTATATTTAACTCATTAAATTATTCTTCAGTCACAGTTTTATCAGCATACTCTCCAGAGACATCCTATTAAACATTAAATTAAATTATACTTCTTTAACTTCTTAATAAGTTAATTGTCTATCATCAACTTTGCCACTTAAATATAATCTAGGAGTGAAATAATATAAATCATAAGTAATGTATAAAGTATAATATCTATCCTAACCTTATGTAATCTCTTAAACTGGTTATTCCTCTGATCTAATTATTGTAACTTCCTCTCCCTCTTGTTATTCAGTGAACGTGCCTCCTCTATTTAAGTCTTTTATTCTCTTATAAGAGATGATGTTTTCTTGAATTAAGAATTATTTGTCATCTGGTAAATACTTGTTTTTTTATTAATCACTAATTGCCTTACACCATTTCCAATTACCTCCATTACTTATTAATCTATCCCCAGCCTAATATTAATTTAAATATTTTTTTACATTAATAAATTCTTCAGGTGTCAACATTCCTTTTGTTAGGAAAACAGACTATTTAGGAGGAGCTATAAATGCTGCTCCAACTGCTTATTTTAAATTGTTTGCTAAGTTTCCAATATTTTACAACATTTAATTAATTAAAAATATCTATAAATTAATTAGATGGGTTGTGCTTAAAGTAGGTAAAATGAGAAGTCCAACATGATATCATGTGAAATTAAATATCTATTACCAGAATTAGTTTAGGCAATTAAATTAGGTTAACAATGTTTATACTCTGAAGAGTCACCAATTAAAGTATGTGTTATAATAAATTTCTCACTATAGTTGACACCCATAAAAGAAATAGGAGGAATATTTTGTAAATTGGAGAGCCTTTTACCATCCGGCTCTGTTAAAATGAGAGCCATGTATCACATGTTATATAGGTTGCAGCAAAAAAAACGGCATAAGGGGATAGAATAATTGAATCTCGTTATTTGTTCTTCTGGAAATGCAGCTATGGCTTGCATAGAATGCTTAAAATTAATGAAATAAGAAAAGAAATAAGAATTATAAGTAGATTAAACGGTTAGTGAATTTCTCTAAGATGATACACCAACTGATCCTGGTTAATCAGCACTCATTAAGGATTAATAATTATCATCAAAAATAAAACCTTATGAACTACTTGGATAACTGTTCATATTTTGTAAACATTTAAATGAATTACATCAATTTTCTGATTTACCAAATGTTAAAGTGATCAATTCTCAATTAAATAGATCAGACACAGAGATAGAAGCATTTAAATATGCTGAAGATAATGGTTATGATTATCTAGATCTATATAATGATGTAGATGTTTTCGGAGGTTACGCAACTATTGGATTTGAAATTGATTAATGGCAAGTTCTAACAAAAACTAAAATTGACTATGTTTTCGTAACACTTAAGAGTGGAGCCTTAATTGCAGCCATTGCATTTTACTTAAAATATATTGCAAAAAATTAACTCAAAGTTATTGGAGTTATGCTATATGGCTCTAGTAGAAGAGAATAGACAATATGTTCTCAAATTATAGAAGGATTTATAGATGAAATTATGTTTGTTACCACTTATGAAGTTGAAAAAGCATAATGTGAATTAGCTAAAGCAGAAGAAATTGCAGAATTTAATTCAGCTATTGCTTATGCTGGATGCAAAAAAACATAATATAAAAATAGTCTTGTCGTTCTCTCAGGAAGTAATGTCCCTGTGAGTGATTTGTCTAAACTCATATCTAAATATGAATGATAATTGTATCCAATATAATATCTTATTATTCATTAATTTGTTAAATAGAATTGCATCTCATCATAATCATCTTAACTATGAAATTTTATCACTACACTCTCCTTTGAATTATACATAAATCCTGGAGTAACTTATTTTAATTCAGCCACTAATGCTTACTTTGGTTTTAAGATTAATTGAGTATGTTCCAATACAAATTTTATTTAAGCCTAAAATAATTTTAATCAATTTTACTTTTTAATTTGGAATGGTCATATCATCACTATCATACAATAAAATATTTCTGTCTATTGATACAATTGCTAAACAATTTTACCATTTAGTCAATACAGAACCAACATCTCTTTATAATCTCGAAAAAAACTTTAAAATAAATGGATTTGTTTATGGTAAAGTTGGTTTTAATAATGTTCCTGGAAATTATGTTAAATAATATTTTATTTGAGGAAATCCAATTTCTTAAGATTTTAAAACATCCTTAATAAATCCTACATCTTTAAAAACTATCTAACTGCTTTCCTCTATTGAATTATACTCTTTAAATTTCTGTAATACTAACTATACCTAAGCACTTGGAGTTGTACCTGAATAAGTTTCATGAAATTTTTCCAAATAATATCTCATTCCAACAGAGATAATTTCTAATCTTTAAGATTCTTATTTAATAATCTCATTATAATAAGCTATAATATCCTCTCCTAATTATGTCAATTATAATATTTATTAATGCATAGCTTGTTTAAATTTTCTTTCTTAATTAAACAAATCCTTTGACCTTTTTTTATGGTTACCTCCATTACTCATCATTTCATTGTATAATTTATAAAATTTCTTACTTTTTTCAGTAACAATAGCAAGCTAATCTCTTGCTGACTTTCTTTTGGCTTTAATTTTAGCAACTATTCCATTGATATTGCTAGAATAAGCACTGAGATTAGTTTCAAATTTTTCTTTTATCATTTTTTCCATATTTGTTACTAAGATTGAAAGTGATTTGCCTTAGGCCTAATGCAATTAATTAAGATTTTCTAATGAAGCTGAAAATTTAGGATAGATTACTTAATCTTAATCTTTAAATATTGAGAGAAAAGAAGGATTTTTATGAGTTAATAATTTCACATTATTTTATTCTTAGATGATACGTTCTTTTAAAAAAGATATAATTGCTTAAAGACTTCTATCTGAGATTAGTACTCTCAGATCTAATTGTTCAATGACAGTATCAGAGCATAGTAAGTGTTACTTTGTATTTGTAAGGATAAATTCCTCGTATTATTTGAATTATTGAAATCCTTCACTTTTTCTATTAATACTCATTTCACGAAAGATCTTTTTTAGTGTATTTATTATACATTGCCTTTTAACTCTGGATTAATAGGTTTTAATGGAGGTGGGAGAGGGTTTTATGTTGGGAGATGATTCTCCAGATTTTGTTATGTAATGAGGTCTCTATCAATATCTCGTATTGACTCAAATTAACCATCAGGGTTATAAGTGTGCATACAAAAATTCCCTTATAAATTAAAATTAATATTAAAATAAATTCAATAAGGGGAGAGGAGATTTGCATATTCTTATAAAGTTTTAATATTCCTTTGAATTGAATTTTTTGTTGTAAAAGGAGTGCGTATGTAAATAATATATTTTTTTGAATATTAAATTTAAATGGCTTCTCATTTTTTCTAAGGTTTTTCAACTTTTCTTTTAGTTTTTCTTTTCTTGTCTTTTAAAAATAAAATGATTGTTTTACTGTCATCATCTTCATCAATTTAATTGTTCAGCTAATAAGCTAAAGTATCTTTGATAAGGGGTCTTTGGATATCAATAGGTTTATCAATAATCTTGGCGTTAGCATTAACTATTTAATCATTAATAGTCAATTATAAATGGACTGGAGGGCGTAAAGCCTCCTGCAATTAAGAGGACGATGAATACAATAGTAAATAACTTGATAATTAAAATTTCTTCAATACTTCCTATTTAACTAAAATACATAAATTCCAATAAGATCTCCATATTTTTTAAATTCCTAATACACATTAAAAGCAGCCACATCTTTATCTAATTCAACTTGAACCTCATAATTTCTTATCAATTCCTAAACAGGACGTTATTTTTTAGCTACCACCAAAAGTGGTATGCCCTTAACATGTAAACAGGGCCTCATATTACATAGAAATTGAGCAGTATTTTCATCTTAAAACTATAATTCCAAATATTGCATCTTATCTAAAGTGTCTTAATATTTATAATAAATAATAACTCCAAACATGATGAATAGGAACACTCTATTTATGTTGCTACACAATTTCTTAAATCACTTCATACTCATTAACTTCTTAAGGGATTGAAAAGATGTACACAGTATTCTTGTCTGTAAACACTTATTAAGGCTTTATTGGTTATACACTGTCTTTATTAGAATCTCTTGATGAGCTTTGAGATGAATGTCTATTTTTCTTTGTTTTCTTGATTCTTCTTGGCTCACTAGAAGAAGATGGAGATCTTCTCTTAGATCCTTGCCATACTTATTTGTTATCAACTCTCTTGTTTTTCTTCTTCTTACTTGTGCTTCTGCTCTTGTATCTTCTTGAAGATTCACTACTATCACTTCTACCCTTTGATTATTGCTAAGATTTAAAGAAAATATAAAACATTTCTTCTTAAAGAACGTTCTAAGTGTTCTTTATCTAATATTTTCTTGTTTTCCAAATAATTCTTGAAAGCATCACTTAACTCCACAGTCTCTTTTTATCTTCCTATATGAATAACATCCAAAAAACCAATTACCATTACGCCCAAAATTGAAATGCTTTTTGCCAATATATACTAATTTAGCATTATCGTCATTTGTCATTCCTATAGCTACATCACAAAATGACCCTTACTAATTAAACATTTACACAACTTCACATGATCCAGCCAAATTAACTAAATATTGCAATACATACCTTTCCTCTTTATGAAACTCAAGAATTCATTATCGCTCATGCCATTCATATGAACATGACGAACATAAAAATGTACTTTGAACTCACTATTGGATAAATATCTCTTTCCAATCTTATTCTCGAAAGATGATGAAGGAGATGAATCATTAGAAGAGGTACGCTTTTTAGTTGAAGTCTTATGACCAGGATCATTTCGACTTTCTTCAGGATACTAAGCTACGATACCTCCCTCCTCTTTTATTTCTTGCTTTACACCATCCTCTTGTTACTGCTAAATCATATTAATTATTTAAATATTAATATTAAATGTTAGTTTTAATAAAACTATGTGCCTCCTATATTGAATTATATAAAATATAAATATGTTTACATATTCAGAATCATATCTCGATCATTCTTAAAATTATTAATCATAATTATGAATTATATTTTAAATACCATCCAAATATAATAATTGGAAAAGGTTTCAAAAGCACTAAATAATTAATATAACAACAATATCTAAATGAAAAGTATTTTTGTGTATTTATATTAGGGTAATAAATGATTTATAATTTTAAATATCAATAATTATTCTATAGTACATGTATACTTATTTTGATTATTAATATATATAATGAATAAATAGAGACGTTAGAAAATATTACCAATACAATAGATTTAGGCTAAACTTAAATAGCTTAAACAAAGTATCAGAGCTAGTGAGATAAAGTCTTTGAGATCATCTTGTTTATTCACAGAAACCACTCCTAATGAGAAATTTGATATTATTAAACCTAAGCAGAATCATAATAGTAGTGTAGATGGAAGGACCATGTATGTAAAGCCTACCTTCAAGAAAAAGATGAAAACTACTAAAAGGTAATTAAATATATCATAGAAGTCCTCAATCAATGAAGGCTAAAACAAGTTCAATTATAACATAATCTAAAACTACTGTATCACCTAAGAAACATATAAAAGATATATTACAAAGTTATATAAAGAGTAAAATCCCAAAAAGTAGAACTACATCAAAATCGAAATCACCTTAAAAGTTAAAAAAAGTTTAAAGTCCATAATAAAGATAAATTAGAAGTTAAAGTAAAAAGAAGCTAAAATAAAAGTAAAAAACATCAGTCAGTCCTCAAATGAAGAAATCTAAGAAAGTAAAAACTTAAGTGCAGTATTATCAACCACAAATAAGTAAGATCAGTTCTATAAGATTAAATACATTCTCTGTTAGTGAGGATCCTTAGAAAATGTTATTGAATTCAATTATTGAAGAATTATAAATGATGAATGAGAAATAAATGATTGAATTATAATAATTTTTGAGAAATATCAAATAAGAAAAGAAAGATGAAGCCATGTAAACAAGTATACATGAAAAATTGGATATACAAAAACAACATTAATAATTTGCATTTCAAGAAAACATTCCTTAAAATATAATTAATGAGATATGTCATTAAAGAGAGGAAGGTATCAAATTAAGGGTTGCTATGCAAATGGATGCATTTAATAAATTATTCTAATAATAAAAAATATCTCCTAGATCTTTTAGGAATAATAATCAAGTACTTCAATAATGGGAAGTTCAATAAACTTAAAAATTGTATCGATATCAAGAATAACTTAAGAATATCCAAAATGTTACGAATAAAATATAATAAAAAACATAAAAGGACTTTAAATGCATAGAAGAATTATAATTAAATAATTCTATAGTAGTTTAATAGTTATGTACTAGAATTAATATTATTTAGAGTAAATTTCATTCGAATCTAGCTATTTAGATTAATCTGATCTTTAATTAAGTACTCCAAAATTATAAAAAAATATCAATTTCAAAAGAAAAGATATTATTATTGATGTTGACTTTTAACCATAATAAAATATAGTTGAAATTTAAACTAATGTTGGAACCATCAGTCTATTTATTGAAATTCTCTGTTAATACATAATAGGTATATTATAAGATCTAAAATAGAAACCAATTTGAACTCATTTATTAAGAGAATGAATTATCCTTATGGTTTATAACCCTTCAGTAAATTAAGATAAATACATGGATATGAAGTAATAGAGGATGATAAATATCAATATCCAATATAGGAATATATCTTCACTGAATTATAAGTATGATATTATCATAGAATAAGCAAAATAGTTCCTTATATGAAAAGATTCATAATAGAGCCATTTTTGATACTTTCAATGAAATTCTAAATTATTATCGTCCATTTTATTAATGCAATGGATAACCATATCCTTGGGAATATAATAGAAATCTAGTAGTTATCTTATATAATAATGAAAATATCAATTAATTATTAGAGAAGGCCAAAGAAAAACTTATATTTTATGCATCAATATTATGTGGATTAATAAATGAAGATGATGAAGAAAATGCTGAATAATGTTTAAATTATGAGTAAGTCTTATAAAATTTGGTCAATTCTGATTATTTATCTCAATTAAGAAATGAAAGATTATAATTATGTATAAATAATGAAGTAATTATTAATCTCATATTATATAGTTATAAGAATATGAGTTTATGTGGTCATATACAGATACAACTGAAACCTTGGTTGAAATAACAGATCATATATTTGAACATTTAATCCATGAATTAACACTTGAATTATTATGAAAATAAAAAATCAATTTCTCAAGTTTCTTTCTTATTCATTCATAGCATAATATTAAGCTAAATTTATATTGACTTGTTAATTAATTTCTTCATTTGCTTTTTTAATGAATAATCTTTTGTATAAGTACAAAGTACAAATCATTAAAATACCCATAATTGTCAAAACAACAACCCATACTATCCATGTATTAGTTTCTTATTTATATTCATACTATTAAATATATTTTATATATATACCCAATCTCCATCTTAATCTGAATAACCAACCATTCTATTCTAACAAACATCTGGAAGTGAATTAATTGTAAAACTTTTGCATATTGCTTAAAATGGTCCAAAATGAGAAGTATCATATATTTCTTAATCTCCTTTATCAAAATTTGATTTATAACCTGATACTGTTAGACTGCCTTTATATTTTATATCATTAATGTAGAGTAGTGGCCAAACACGAATTTGTAATTCTTCATGTTTTTTATATTCTAAAGCAAGTAGAATATTTTCATGCAATTCATCATTTTAATTTGAGAAACTATCATTATAGCATTTCTCTATTTTCTTCTAGTCTATCTTAACTAATTCAAGAACGTATTAATAACATAAATTAGCAATAGAAATAGAGGATCCTAAACATTGTTGACTATATTTAATGACATAATTCCACCATTTAATTTTATCTTCTTTGAATATACAAATTTATCTAACAACTTCTCTTACTGCATCTTAACCATCTAAAGGACCATCTCCATCAGGATCTGCAGCACAATATCTTCCTCCAGAAAGACAAAGAGAATCTCTTCTATCAAATCCTGATTTTGCACATTATGCACAACGTCCTAATGTATAATGAGGAGTAAATTCTAAAGAATCTTTCATTTACATATGAAATGTGTAAAATTACCTTAAAAACTTATAACTTTTTTAATCCATTGAACTAAACCAATATTCATATTTAACTTTATCAGTTTAGTAAAAGTCTGGAAATAATACTTATATATATAAAGTCTTGTGATTAATTTATTCTAAATAATCCTTAAGTTTATCTCCTTATGTTTTCTATATCATAATGGTTGGTATTTATATATCCAAATTACCTTCAGAATTATTTGTTACTCCAGGAATAAATTCTTGACTATTATCATCAACTATGACCATCATTACGTATCCAAAATTTTAAGCATTAATTGCCTTTTATTTTTATATATTTTAGTTTTACCTTTTGATAGTTAGAACAATAACCCTTTTAGACAAGTAAAATTTTAGAATTTGAAATATCATTATTGAAATTTTTAGTAATATTTTGATGTTCACAAAAATTATAAGGGATTGCTATTTCCAATTCACCTGAAATCTTTTATCCATAAGGAACATAACCAAAATTAGCTATTTTAAATTGAATTTCTTATAGTTTCTCTTCAGATATTAAGGTATTTGGACTTAAAATAGTAAAATATTGGTCAGCCTTAACTATCAATAATAATGACAATATCAACATATATATATAATAATAATAATTCAGAAAGTATCGTAATCAAGAAATTTGAATAATAAAAAAAATTGACAATATTTATGTATTTATATAGATTGAACTTAAAGTAATCATAAAGTTAACTAAATAGTTTATAGAATTTATTTAATTTCATTTGTACTAATTGGTTTTTACAAGAAATAATCCATACCCACTTCATTACACATTTATTTTGTTTACATATCAGTATAAGCAGTTTAAGCAATAATAATGGGAGGATCTAAATCTGCTGAATGACAAAATTCGAGTATTTATTAAGTGGCTTATATTCCATTCATAATAGGCATTTCAATATCCATAAGGATTACTTGATAATATTATTATTTAAATTTATCTAATCCTTCTTTACCATTATGTGCTGAATCACATTTAATATTTAATCTTGAAAGCATTGTAGTAAGTGCATAGATATTTACAAATTCATCATCAACAATAAGTATTTTAGCTCTATCATCTGTATATTCACTGACAACTTAATCAATAGAATATTTTTATTTTTTAGGTTTCTTTGGTCCTTCTCTAAAAACATAAGGTGCACAAATGAAATCATCTGGTTCAGATAAATCTTTGAGTATAAGAATAAATAAGAATACTTTCTGATTATTTATCAATTAACTTTTATTTCCCTTTTAATGAGAATGTAAAAGATGATTATCTTTTTTTATCACTAGGACTAATGATAAAACTTTATTCTAAAAAACTTCTACCTGAACTATGTATTTTATTATATTTGATAGTCCTTCTGCTAACAACATCAGGTAAATCTATTATTTTGAGATCCTCAAGGTAGAACCAAAATAAAGAGCCAGTCTTATTATTGGATTGAAAATGTATACCAGATTCATAATTAGGAGATAAACCATTACAAATAGTATTACTTATCATTAAACCTAAACCAAAATTAAGATTAGATTTTCGTTTATGTGGTTGTTTTAGAAACTCTTATAATCGATTCTAAGTATTTTAATCCATTCCAGAACCTGTATCTTAGACAGTAACTTTAATAAATTATTAATCATGAATGATTTATTCTTAAACATCAATAGTAACACTACCAGAGAATGTAAATTTTTAAGCATTAGACAATAGATTATTAAGTACCTATTTGAATCTTTATCCATCTGTATGAATTTAGAATTCATTCATTTTAACATTTAATTATACACCTTTCATATTAAGTTGTTATCGATATAATTCAGATACTTCATGAATAAGTAAATAAATATTTTAAATTTAAATAGTGAGTATGAAGTTCTTAGACAAGATCAAACTGAAATCTCTAACATCTTAAACTATTGAATTGAGAATGTAACAAGAATTCAAAATGGGTTAGATACAAGTATTCACAATATAATCATCATCTATATCTTCAATAGCATTTTCTGCTAGAATTCTTATACAATTTAATGAAGTACTGAATTCATGACTAAAACTACGAAACAGTTAATTCATAAGTTATTTAGTAACTTTCCTTTCCCAATAATCTCTTAATTCAAACATATCATAAAATCTTAAACCTACATTATCATTAAAAATATTTAATTCAATCATATAATTATCTCCAAATGGGGTAGAACAATCTAATACTTTACATTTAATAAGATCTGTAGATTCTATTAATTATAAAAGAGTTGTAATTTTATATTTCTTGTATTATTTGTCAAGCTTATGTATATTAATATCCTTAAGTATTTATTAAATCATGACAGGATCATCAGTACCAAATAGTTTCTACTATTCAGATGTTTGACTTATTATTTTACCTAAACGTGTTATTACAAGATCATATTTATCATTCTAATTTATTATCAAACTATCTGATGGATTGATCCATGTTTTAGAATAACTATGATTCTTTGAAACCTGACGGACTCTTTCTGCAGAATGATTAATTGACAACCAAACCAACAGAATGAATGCATAACCAATTAAAGTATATTCATAATTGAATTCTAATTTGGCACTAACTACTATAGCTATGAATGGCAGACAAAGAAACATTTTTTTAGGATGCTCATGATTCTAGATTGGAATGATATAAAGCAACCTTTTTGAGAATAATGCAAAATACATCTCACTGATATGTGTAGAACTTACGGTTCTTAATGAATTGCCAATAAGCAACAGTATAAGCAATTCAATCCGATCGTTCCTAAGGTTTCTTCTCTTGAAACGCCAACCAAACCATATGCTTAAAACACCCAATGATGATAACATCATATATACTTGGTAACTTCTCTGTAAATCGAAGAAATATTCTGCCAACGATGCCCCACCTATTCCTACAATATACAAAAAATCAATAATAATCATATTTATAGTAAACCATTCAAATATTCTCTAATCTATTGTCTATGTTAACTAACTCTAATATTTATCTAATCAATTCACTCTTATCTTCTATCTCAGATGAAAATATTTTCAATTACTCTAAAATTACAATTCTTCATTATATCATATATTGAATAGTTTAGAAATTCATCCTTTATGATTACTTTCCTATTATTCATTATCTATATATATTAGTTAATAATAAGTATATTCATTTATTTGACATCTTTAAAATCCAAAAATAAAAGAAACTAATTTAAATGAATACATATAATTCATATTCAAACATGACTATTTTATTAAATCTAAATAAATATTACTCATTTCCATAGTATTTATATATATATATTTATTAAATCTATCTATATTAATTACAGTTTGTTTACTCCTTCTAAAATAAATGATTATTATGGACAAAACTGACAAAAAGAGAAGTAATAATGAATTAAAATACTTAATGATAAAACAATGTTTAAAATCTACTTTTAATCATATATCTTATAATAATAATTATGTTATAACTTGTTCTTTTTTGTTAGAATATTAGATTAAATGAACAATCATAAGATGTGATATTCATAAAAACTATTACATACTACATTAATTAATTATCTATCCTCAAAGAATTACTACTATTGGATTTCATATTCAATAGATAATAATAATAATAATAATAATTATTATTATTATAATTCATTATTATTATTATTATTGATATCAAATTTATCATTTAAATGTAATAATGGTAATAAAATATTTCCAAATTATAGTATGGATATATTCCTGCTTAATTAGAAATATTAATTTATATTTTATTTATCATTATATTGATTGTAAAAACATAAACATTTATTCCTCTAATCTGAGTTATTTTACACCATATTCATTATTTCCATATCTATATACATGATCGAATTTTCCATATATATCCTCATTGGATAACTAATAGAGATATATTAAATTATTTACTTTAGATTTTTCATCATTTTCTGTAAAATCTGTTATCTTTTATAATCCTGAGAATAGTAACAATAATTTTAAAGGTTATTATGATAATTATCTAGGATTAAAAGTTGTAGTTTATGTAGTTTCATCACTTTTCTCTGTTTCAATCAAAATCTTCATATCGAAATCATCTTAAGATAATATATTATTTTAATACCTCTATCTAATAACCTATGAAATTTAGACTCTATTGTAACTGTATAACCCCAATAATAGCCTTCCTTTTTAGCATCCTAACTAGAGACAGGAGTTCCAGTCAGATGAGTGGAAGTAGGATCATCTAATTTCAATGTGACTCTAGTTCCTGGTTATAATGGATAATTGATTAAGACCTATCTTTTGAGTCCAATTTCCACCCAAGATGTGTCTCCTTTACTAGGTCTTTCAACAACAACACCTTCTCTATAAGGACATACTTGTTCTGTCAATAAATGATGTTTTGCTTCTATTGGATTCATGAGACCAACATTTTTTAAATCTGAGTGAATTGGAAACAAGTACTTTCTCAAATATTATGGTGTTTCCAAATATTATAAATTTCTGACCACATATGATGCCACATCAAATTATTTACTTTTTGGTATGCTAAAAAATGTAAATATGGTGATACTATGAATAATCTCTAAGAATGATCACTTCATCTACTTGAAAGATAGCAAACATCCTTGCTAATTGAGACATAAAATAACTTCTCAATTCAGATGATTAAGCATTAGAGATAATTGAATCTGGAATGGCAATAGTAACATGTCTCTATTCAAGTGATAATTTCTTCTTTTATTATTCCTTTTTCTTTTTCTTATCTTTTTTTATCTCTTGTACTTCTTAGATTACTTATTCTGGCTACTTTTCATCATCGAACTTTACAATAGATTTCACTTTATTCTTTTTATCCATAATTAAGATATATATATTTATCACATGAAATCATCATCATCATCAACATTATCAAAGTCTTCATCTTCATCTTCTATTATATTTTTAGTCTTCCCAAATGATATTCCTTTTGGTGGTCCTTACTATTGACTCTTTTTCTTTATGGCTTCTTCTGCTTCAAATTACTTTCTCTTTTTAATGTAAATTTCCTCCACTGTCTTAAATAACTCTTCATAATGATTCAATAATAGTTTTCCTTCCAACTTAGTTAACAACGTCTTTAAGAACTCGGTTGTATAATTAGGACCAACATTTTACAAAGCAGCTGCAAAATTTTCACCAATTTTCTTCAGATCTACTTATCCAATATTCTTTTTAACTGGTTTGTCTCCTCCAAATAAATCAAAAACATTATTCATATCTGATTCTTTTGATTGTACTTCAGATTTCTACTATTAAGTTTAAGGTTATTTAGACTTGTCTTCTTACTTTTATTCTTACTTTTCCTCTTATTCTTCGTCAGCGTATTATTCCCAATCCTCTACGTCTGACATTTGGATAATTAAATTAAAGAATAATCACAATTTTAATTCCTACTATATATATATATATATGATCTCTATTTTAACAATATATTTAATTATTCATTATTAACATCTAATTAAATCTAAAAATTATTTAAAATCAAACACACTATTTATTCTACTATTTTTAAATAAGAAACACTTCATTTATTAATTAATATTAATATTAATATCAATATCTATACAATATGGCTAGAACTAAGTAAGGAAAACCTAACAATAATAAATTCAGTCTCTCCCCTTAAAGTTTTTGTAATGACTCATTAGATAACAAAAAATAAGCTTATAAAAATCAATAAAAGAGAAAACACAAATTTAGACCTGGAACTGTTTCTTTAAGAGAAATCAGAAAGTATATGTCTCATATGAAATTTTAGATATTAATCTTCTACTCAACTTTTGATTAGGAAATTGCCATTCTAAAGATTAGTGAGAGAAGTTTCTTAAAGATCTGAAAAAGATTTCAGATTTACCCAATCTGCACTTTATGCATTATAAGAAGCTACAGAAGGATTTATTACACATTTATTTGAGGATGCCAATCTTTGTTCACATCATGCTAAGAGAGTTACCTTATTAACTAGAGATTTATAATTGGCAATTAGAATCTAAGGTATAGAATATTGATTTGTGATAAAATAAAATACTGTCAACAACGATCAAATTATTATTATATAAACTTTTACATGTCTCCACCTTTTTTTACATATTCTTCATATAGATCTGAAACCATAATATTTCTACCTGGATGATTGGAAGGCAATTTATTCTTTTGGGTAAGAGCAGCATCAAAAAACAATCTCTTTATAGTTTATTCAGATGGTCTTTACATATCAGATTATCTTTAGACTTCAGATATTCTTTCTTAAGTAAATTTTTAAGATTCTTAAAAGGAACTTTATTCTGTTTTCCTTTGATATTCAGTAGCATAATAAATATTTTTAGGTTCATTACTTGAATATCTTTATTCTATATTGATACTAGGTCTGGATTCAAATTATAATTAATAACTCAAACGAGCATCTTAAGAATATGTCTTATGATCATCTTATTTCCTTTCATAATTAACTGATCCTCTAGATTCATATCCAGAATTTGGTGATGCAATTTAATTAATATATTATTTAGGTTTTGGAATGTCTGGTTTATTGAGATTACTTAATCTTTAATCAAAATATAAATTATGTTCTACTAAATGACGTTAATCTCTTTATTTTTTATCAAAATTACGATCGATATCAATTTATTGATTAGTATTACCATTTTCTATTTTGGCTGGAGTTTAGTAATTATTTAGAGAAGACATAGTAGTAGAACTATTACGTTATTCTGGTAAAGCATGAACAGGCATTGAGGCTCTTTAAGTGAATAAATCTGTTTTCATTTTTGAATTTAATAAAGCTTTATTAATGTATTTATAAAGATTAATTGAACCTTCTTTATTATTTGATAACTATTGAATACCTTATTCAATTCTGAAAATAATGGTTTTGACTAATTAATAATCTTAAGTATTTATTATTTCTTATAAATTAGATATCATTTCACCTAATATCTTTTATGTATATGGCATATTATCCTTTTATAATTCTTATTGTAATTTATCTTTTAAAGTTGCTAATTTAGAATTAATTCTTTGCATTGATATTTATTTTTGATCATAAAATGAATCATCCATTTTTGGAAACTAATTATATACTGTCATATCTAATTGAGTTATAGGTTATTAAGCAGGAATTGATTTTTATTCATAAGTTGGTATTATAGTAGGAACAGATTAAAATGTATAAGTTTTAGTTGGACTTTATTATTAACTTCCATTAGTTTTATTGAAAGTCTATTAATAATTATTTGAAGTCAGATTTGATTGTCCAACTGTTATAGATTAAGCAAATTATGCTTAAGCCTTATTTTTAACAGCATGACTTGAATGTTTACTAGATTAATTAGATTAAAAAGTAAATTGTTTTTCTGATTCATTTACTTTATTTGATTAAGGTTGTAATTGAGATTCACCTGCATTAATACGTGATCGTAATAATTATGATTTCTCTTATTACACTTAGGATATATTCTTAAACTTAGTAAGGAATTCTTCTACTAGATTAAACATTTAAGTCAATTATTATTCCTAATTGAATCATATTCAATCTTATACTTTGTATACTGGTATTGTACTATCTGCAATTGATATAGCTGATAAATCTGGATTGTTAAATTTATCTACAATTTAAGAATATTCTTAGGCTACTTGATTGGCATCCAATTCTAATTAATGTTTAATGATATTCTTCTTATTCTATTATTCTGGAGCTTTAAGAGCAACAGAATATCTCTCTAACATGTCTTTAGATATTATGATAATTTGATACTTAATACTTTATCTTTTAAGTGAGACATATCATCAAAGAGATCATTTTCATTTAATAATCTCTAATTTTATAATTTCTGAGATTCAAATTTCTTGTTCTCTTCTCCAAAGGTTAATCTAGCTATTGCATCCTTTTTTGGTGGTGGATCTAAATCAAATTATGGTTGTATTGGATTTAGAAACATCTTATCATGTCTTGATTATTCATTTAAAAACTATAATTTGTTATTAATTCACTACATTTGAGGATTCGTTAAGACTTCCTAATATTTATTCATCAACATGAGATACTCTTTCTGAAGGATTATATTTATATTTATTCATTATATCCTATACTGATGGTCTTTATTATGTTGATTGTACATTATTTTTAGGACTAGATGCTCCACTATTTTTGAAAAAAGGATTCGAAAACATATTTTATTTATTATATATATATTTTCATCTGTTTTTTCAATTGAATAAACATATATTTTATTGAATATTTGTTAATTTGTATTTTAAATATCAGCAGTCCACAGTAGAACTCCATCCCATATAACTCATATGATCTTAAATTGATGGAACAAGGACTGAATCTGAGCAATTAGGATCTTCATCCAATTAACAAACAGTATATGAACTCTTATGATACCAGATTTCTCTATCAACATGATTGAATCCAAAGTTCTCAGGTGGAACCTAAATGTTATTTTAAATTATCTTACATGTGGAACAGCATCCTTTTCATGAACAACTCTGAAATGAGTGACTTTTGTGAATGATGAGAAATAGTTATAATAAGCTGTATCTCCAACTCTTGGTAAACCAAAAGTACTCAATTAAACTGTGTATCCAGCAATTGCTAATTCAGTTGTGTATAAAGTGGCCATAGCAGCTCCCAATGAATGACCAGTTACATGAATAATGGCTTTTGGATACAATCCTCTGTATTTGGTAAACAAAGAATCAACTTATGGTTTGATAGAATTGAAGGCATCCAAAAATCCACTATGAACTTAGCAATTACATGCTGTATTATAATTGACTTTATCAAATTGGATGTTGTCCAACCAGTTTTGAATATTGCTAGAACCTCTGAAGACAACTGTAATGGCATTGTATGATGGGTTGTAGGCTATGTATCCTTTTGTACCCTAAAATAATATATATACGTTATATCTTACAGCAATGGTGTTCTCAAAAACTAAGGGTTTTTCAATATTAGGATAATTGGTGCTTACATATCCAACATTCCATGTGTTGATGGCTGTGTCTGGACAATAAGCAGCAAAAGAAAGTGCAGCCTCTTCAGTTGCTAAGGCTTCATTATAAACGAAAGCACAATTGACTGTTGCAGCTAAGACAACTAAAATCAAAACTGATGATCTCATTTAGATTTTATATATTTAATTATACTCTCACAATTTCTAATCTCTCCTTTTAATATTCATATATTAATTTTATATACATCATAAGATATTTAATTTAATATAAAAAGACGGCATCTAAATATTGTTATAAACTCATAATCATATATAATTTAATTGGATTATATTTTATATAAGTTTTAATAATAGAATTCTATAAAAGTTATAATCATTCTAATTTAAGAAGATTAATTATACTATTGATATAAAGACTACTTTAAATCTATACAAATTTTTGTATTTTATTATACAATTATAAATATTATTATATATTTTATTTAATAATGGAAATATATTAATTTTAAAAAGAAATAAATCCACCAAATTTGATTTAAAACAGTAAAATCAAAGATAATTTATAGTATTTATGATAAAAGAAGATATTCTATAAGAATAGAGAATATTTATATTATTATTATTAATTATATTAAAGAATAATTGAACGTAATTAATAGATGATGTCATATAAAAATTGATTTTTATCATTCTGTCATTTAAGCATCACAAGAATTACTAGACCATCCTAGATAGGTTAAATGATCTGTTAAATTTGGATTCAAAACAGATGCTGAACATTTTGGATCTTCTCCCTTTATTTCTTAACAAATCACATAATTTACTCCATCTTTATACCATATTTCATTATTAACATGTTCAAATTCAAATCTAACAGGTGGTAAATGAGGAGCTACATCTTTTTTATTTGTCAATCTTGAATGTGTAACCTTTAAAGTTGAAAACCAATCATAAAAATCAGAATCACCAACTCTTGGAGAACCAACAGTAACAAGTGTTACTTTAATTCCAATCATAGATATTTCACTTGCAAATAATGTTGCCATTGCTCCTCCTAATGAATGTCCTGTAACATGATATTTAGCATATGGATATTTCATCCTATATTCTCCAAGTAACACATCTAAATGAATTTTAAGGGATGTATAAGCTGCAAAGAATCCTTCATGAACCTAACATTTGCATATGGTATTGAATTCAATTTTCTTGGCATCTATATCAGCAATAAAATTCTTTGTATTAGAGGATCCTCTGAAAACTACAGTAATAGCCTAGTTATGTGAATTATAAGCTATAAAACCTCTTGTTTCCTAAAAATCATTAAAATATAATACTAGCTCAATGTTCTCGAATATTTATATTTTGCTTAAGTGAGGATATTATTGGCTTATAGTGCCAACATTCCAACTTAAAATATTTTCTGGATTACAATAAGCAGCAAATGAATATGCAGTTAGTTGGTTAGCTAAAGCTGGATCATAGTCAAAGGCTGAAACGATTGCTAAGAGAACAAAAAAATATTTCATTTTTTAAATATTTATCTTCATGACGTATCCCGTTCACAATTTATACTTAACAATTTATATGTTATAATATTATTAATTTTGATTTGCTAATCACATTATTAGTTTAACATTTATAGTATAATTATCTATCCCCCCCTTTTATATATGAAATTAATTTTAAAACTATAGAAAATCTCAATTATAATAAATAATAGATTTATGATAGGGAATTCTTATTTATTATCAATATCTATTTATTTTTTATTTGATGTTTAATTCATTATAGATGAATATATATAAATAAATGAATGATTATTTTAATTAGATGTATAATTAATAAATTATTTTTTTCTGTTATTAACATAAATGAATNCTGTTAAATTTGGATTCAAAACAGATGCTGAACATTTTGGATCTTCTCCCTTTATTTCTTAACAAATCACATAATTTACTCCATCTTTATACCATATTTCATTATTAACATGTTCAAATTCAAATCTAACAGGTGGTAAATGAGGAGCTACATCTTTTTTATTTGTCAATCTTGAATGTGTAACCTTTAAAGTTGAAAACCAATCATAAAAATCAGAATCACCAACTCTTGGAGAACCAACAGTAACAAGTGTTACTTTAATTCCAATCATAGATATTTCACTTGCAAATAATGTTGCCATTGCTCCTCCTAATGAATGTCCTGTAACATGATATTTAGCATATGGATATTTCATCCTATATTCTCCAAGTAACACATCTAAATGAATTTTAAGGGATGTATAAGCTGCAAAGAATCCTTCATGAACCTAACATTTGCATATGGTATTGAATTCAATTTTCTTGGCATCTATATCAGCAATAAAATTCTTTGTATTAGAGGATCCTCTGAAAACTACAGTAATAGCCTAGTTATGTGAATTATAAGCTATAAAACCTCTTGTTTCCTAAAAATCATTAAAATATAATACTAGCTCAATGTTCTCGAATATTTATATTTTGCTTAAGTGAGGATATTATTGGCTTATAGTGCCAACATTCCAACTTAAAATATTTTCTGGATTACAATAAGCAGCAAATGAATATGCAGTTAGTTGGTTAGCTAAAGCTGGATCATAGTCAAAGGCTGAAACGATTGCTAAGAGAACAAAAAAATATTTCATTTTTTAAATATTTATCTTCATGACGTATCCCGTTCACAATTTATACTTAACAATTTATATGTTATAATATTATTAATTTTGATTTGCTAATCACATTATTAGTTTAACATTTATAGTATAATTATCTATCCCCCCCTTTTATATATGAAATTAATTTTAAAACTATAGAAAATCTCAATTATAATAAATAATAGATTTATGATAGGGAATTCTTATTTATTATCAATATCTATTTATTTTTTATTTGATGTTTAATTCATTATAGATGAATATATATAAATAAATGAATGATTATTTTAATTAGATGTATAATTAATAAATTATTTTTTTCTGTTATTAACATAAATGAATCGCAGTTATTACAATAAATCCAACAGTAATTTAACTCCTGGTAAAGCAAAATCATAACATGTAGCTTAGATTTAGTTGTAAGACATTTAGTTTTATTCCCAGAAACATTAGCAAATATATTAGAGATTCTTCTAATGAAAACAACAAAAGAGGAGATAATTTGTTGAATACATTAATTTAACAATCTTAATAAGCAATTTAATCAGCTAGATAATTTAGTATAGATAGACCAATTAAGACATCTCCTATTGAATCGTAAATTAATGATTTATCTAATAGGTCTCCTCATATTCAAAAAAAAAAAATGAACACTTCATAAAACTTATAATTTAGAAAAAGTACAGAATAACAATAAAGAAGCAGTGCTTAGTTTGATAGACTACTTAATGAAAATACATCATTATTGATGAGAATCTAAGAATTAGAACAAAAAGTAAGAAATTGATGTTAACAAGTGAGAATCAATTATTATAAATGAAATGTTAGTGCAACAATTAGAACAATAAAAGATCATAAGAAAATGTACTCAAAATAATAAATTAAAATAAGGGTGATATAAATGAATTATTATCATCACATAATTGTAATGAAAATGAGAATAGAATATTAAAGGAATTAATAAATAGATAATCATCTATTATGCATATACCCTCTGTTATTCAAACACTTTCACTTATTAAATGAAATTATAGTATATAAATAATTTTATAACATCTTTAAAATTTTCATTATTGTAATCCTAATTACTTTTAAAATTATCTTGTCTTATTACATAGTAATCCTATCTATTTCTATTTTAATTCAAATATGCCTATTAATTCATTTAATAATCTTGGTTATAATGCCAGCAATCCTAATATCTATACAGATGTAAATTGCATAAATTATTCTTAAGATACAGAATTGCGTATTCTATATATAAAGTAATCATTAGAAATACATTGAATCTGCAATAGATGATCCATTTAAATCTGTTTTTTAACGTGAATCGATTAAATCAATCATTATTTACTATAATGTATCATATAAAATATTTTATATCTTTCTCTCTTTTATAATACTGCTTTCATTTTTGCTAATATTCAATGTACTCATATCAAAATATATTGAATTTGCATAACCATTTTTATTTGTTATTTTTTATTTACTTTTAAAATTTTATATTGAAATCATAGCACATTCACTCATTAACTATTTTATTTAACAATACTTATTTGTAACTTATTAAATTATCAATGTTGATTATGCTGCTTTCTTTCTTAATTATTATACTTTATTATAAACAAATACTATATCATTAACTTTCTATAATTAATAATTATAATACTTCTTATTGATTAGGAGATTGAGCATTTCTCATTATATGTAATAAAGTACTCTTTGATTTATGTTTTAATGGTATATTAGGTAGATTTGAAGGTTTTGGTATATTAGTAGCTGGCATCGTGAGAAACATATCAGCACTATCTCTAACAACTGTTTAGTAATAATAAAATACTCGAAATTGCTCTTTTTCCTTATCTTGTCTTCATTATTTCATCTTGTATTCTAAATGAATCTCTTACTATATCTCTTATTTCAACTCTTTTTTAATATACTGTTTATTTCAACTATTATATTGTTAAATTATTTAGTTTAATTTGTTCCACCATTTTACCATGATAATCCTATAAAGCTTTTTAATACTTTTATAGTTTATGTAATTCATAAACCATTTCCTTAACTGCTGGATGATTATCAAGACTAATTAAACAATAAACTATACTCTTTTTATTATTATTTTTTTTCCTCAAGCTTTTAGATCTAGAACATTAATCTTTCCAATTAATTCATTAAATGAAAATATCTCTGATTCACTCTTTCTTCCTAAATTAATATTTTAAATAACTTCTCTTTCTATTGCAATGACAGTTTTTTAATCAACTTAATCTACATAATTCTATACTATCTAATGTTTTTCTTATACTTTATCCATTCCATCATTAATCCTAGTTATTAAATAAACATAACTTACGGTTCTATCAAAGTCATAGATCCTCTCTTCTATAAGGTATGAAGCATTGCTTTCATATTTTAATCTTAATATAAATTTAATAATTTTTATTTTATAATCTCAAAATAAATATCTCTTAATTCAGAAATCTAATACACTTCTATATATATATATATATAGTTTATTTATTATTATAATATGTAGAAAAATTAAGACAACTAAAGTATATTTATTATAATATTATAATGTTAAAAATAATCATAAAGAATCAATAATAAAATTATTAGATATTTAACTAATAATCTAAATTATTTCTAAAACCTCATTCTTTTATATTTAAATATAATTTTTTAATAATTATCCATATTTATAATTCTTCATTTTTATTTTACTATATTATAAATATGATTTAATATAAATATCTCAACTTATTTAATTATTTTTGTATATAATATAAGCATAAATTTATTTAATATTTATTTGAAATAATTTCAAATAATTCCTAAATAATAGTGGGTATTTTCAATAAAAATAATAGTAATCCTTAATTTCTCTGCAATATTCATTATTGATATCAAGAAATGATTATACTATTTTGAATTGTTTTTAGATATAAAAATTATTATTTTTATTATTATCATATTTTATTCAGTGTTTTTCTCGTAATAATCAAATTCTTTATTCTTATTTTCTCTTTTTTTATATAGCAATCTCTTTAAATTTAGTTTCAACAACATGCTTAAACTTCTTTTCTTGAGATGATTTATTTTTTAAACTATTTCTGGCATTTATAAACCAATTTAAGACCTATATATTATAGAGAATTGAAACTTACTTATTTATTGGTGAGATTTGTTTATTGAACTAATTATTCAACCTATTATTGTTTTGGATATGGATTATTATAGTTTTCTATTAACCATTTCTTAAGTATCATATTTGCTTATTTAGAGTATGTCCTTTTAGTATTACCTAATAAATGAATAATATTGAATTATACTTGGATAATTGGATAATAATTTTAGTTTCTATATGTCTTCATAGAGTTTTATTTTGTTTTAAATTTGTGTTGTGATTTCTTCAAAAAATTAGGATGTTTAAGTTTAAGTGAATATACTGTATATTTTATCATCAATTATTCTTTATTTCAGTGTTTCAAAATACTTTTTAAGTATATTATTCTTTTCAACACTCTATGATATTATGAAACAATCGATACATTAGTTTCTTATGTACATTCTACATCAATCGAATCATTTTTCCTAATCATTTCCTCTGTCAAACTTTATCCTGTCAATTATTAGGTCATCCAACTAAGCCAAATACGTTCTACACTTTATATCTCTGATAAAGCTTTTTATGCCTTTGATTCATTAACTAAAAGGTTACAAAATCTTATTATACCTTATTATTAAAGTTGTAGGTATGAAGATTCTTTCATACCCTCTTCTATGATACTCTAAAAATGCATTATTGAAAGAGAAGGGAGGATCTTATTTTATTTTTTAAATTTGATTAAATTCAAGTCAAAATTTTACTGATTAATAGCATATCAGAGGTGTAGAAGGATGACGTCTGTTTATGTCTTATAAAATACGACATAAACTATAATGGAAATAATTTTTGTGATAAACTAACTAAACATATTTTTTTCTCGAATTTCCTTAACATAGATCATTGATTTTTCAGATATTAAATATAACAATTGAATATTTATAAGTATTAATTAATATATATATATTTTAAGTGATTTCTTTTATAAAATGTATCTTGTTTGGAGAATATAATATTTTAAATATTTGGAATAAATTTTAATTATTTTTTAATATATTTGTTTAAAATAAATTTTATGGAAAATCCTATTTTATATTAATAAGTGATTGTTATTCTATCATAAAAAAAATGTAGATTTCCTATTCTAAATCAAAAAAAATAAAGGTCTCATTTTATAAATCATTTTCTAAATCATAATATATTTATTTTTCTATTATTATAAGTATTTATACGATTGTGAGGTTTAATTTTAAGCATTAATTAAAATAAAAAATGGAAAATTTACCATACTGTTTGGACCACAACAGACAAATTTCTCATATAGATACTAATATTGGAACACCTAAAGGTAAAAGAGTTCTTTGTCCTTTTTGTGTACTAAATAGACCTTAACCAATTGAATAGGCTATATAATTAAAAATAGAGAAGAGTAAGGAGGAAATAAAACTATATGAAAAATTATATAACTAATGTTTAGCTCCAATTCAGGAATTTATAAAATCTTTAGCTACTTTAAAGAATGAATTTTGCAAAATTATAGAAATGATTGAATGCAATTTAACTTAAGAAAAAGAGAAAATAATTAATGAAAAAGAGAGAATTCTTAAAAGTTTGAACTTAGATTGTGAACATTTAACAATTTCTAAACTTTAAGATATTGGTGAAGAATTAAGTTAATAGAATTAGAATAATTTTTAATAAGATAAAAATAATCTTGAAAAATAATTAGATAACATTATGAATAGTAAAGAATTAATTCTATTATCTGAAATTAAATCCTCATTAGATCAAATTTAATCCTAATTTTAATAATAAGAATTTTTGAAAAATATCAAAGATGGTCAAATGAAGTTCCATTAATTCCAAAAAAAACAATTCTCATTAGATTGTTATGCTACTGCTATTAATAAAAGTGAAACATTATTAGTAGTGTCACATAATATAGAATTAAAATTATTTGAAATTAAATAAGATGGAATTAATGAATTAGATATGATAAAAGATTTTGGATTCTTTTATGAAATTGTTTTTGACAAAAACGATGAAAATCTTTTGTATTTAGGTGATTACAATTCATGTTTAAGAGCAGTTAGAATTTAAAATAGAAAAATGAAAATTGTGAACTCTTTTATTAAATTTGATCTAGCAGTTCCATGTTTAGTATGTAATTCGAATTCAGAAGTTATTGTTTCAAGTTAGGACTTAAGTTTTAGATCCTATAAATTAGTAGATGAAGTATTTACTCTTATTTAAGATATTGGTGGAGTAGATAAAGAAATATCTTCAATTACTTTAAGTTAAGATGAAACTATGATGGCAACAAGTCATATTAATTTTGTCATTAAAATTTGGGAAAAAAAAGAAAAAATGTGGTCTATAAGTTAAGATATATCTACAAATAGAGAAAGTATGATTGGAAGTTAGATAAGACTAAGAAAAGACAGAAATGCTGTTTGTTTTTTAAAATTAAATATTTTAGCTTATCTAACTGACACAGGAATTCTTAGATTTTATAAAAAAGATGAGTCTGATACATTCTAATATTTTATGGAATATTAATATTCAGTAGATAACGGTAATCATTTTCCTTGCACTTATTCATTAAGATTTAATTATGATTCAGGAATGTTAGTATGTCATTAATACCATAAATTATCAGTTTTAAAACAAAATGAAGATGGTTTAGTTTAAGAATTTTAAGAGATTAATAATATTAAACATTAAATTGTTGGATGTTCACTGTCATTGACATTTTTAGTAGCTTAAGATAGTTAGAATTTTACATTTTATATATTAAAACTTAGAAAATGAATTTGAAATAATATTAATAATGTGTATTAAAACTAATAAAAATATATATTTTTATAATTTTATTTATTAAAGACCAGAGTATATGATATGCAATATATTTTTAATTTGAATATATTTCAATAAGGTCTTGGTCTAATAAGTTATTCATATTATTTCTATATGTAAGGATTCTGATTATTAAATGGAATAGGATTTGTAAGAGGATTATGATTTTAATGAATAGCATTTTATCCTGCTCCTCTTAAAGCTTGTCCTCGACTTACTTGAGAAACATTACTCAAATTTTAATTAATTGTATTCATTTCATCCTACTTTAATTAAGTTAGAGATTGTTATTTTAATAAATAATCTTATTTTGGTGGTAATTAACTATATAATAATAAATTAATAATATACCCAACTTATGGAGACCATCCAATAATCTTTGCATTTAATTATGTCTCTTAATTTTTATATGCCTACAAATCCAACATATTCATTGATTTTTCTTGTCTTCCCATCCTTAATTATTTCAGTCTTTATTCCTCCCTATAATAATTAATTATTAATACTTTTCTATTCTTTATTAATCTAAATATTCCTTGTATTATCTTTACTATTCTATTTAATCAACTTTTCTTTAAACTAAGAATTAGTTGTAATTTTAAAGCTAAAATAATAATAATAATATAATAATATTACATCTTCTAATCTTTATTTATTTAATTCTTATTTAACACTCTTCTCTTAAAATTTCCCTTACTCTCTTTCATCCAAAATCTTTTTATTAACAGTTAATGTTTATCTATATTCTTCTTGTCTCTTCAATACTCTATCTAATTCATCTTATAATAATTTTCTTTAATATGCATCCATATTTTTAGCAATCATCGATTCTAATTGAGCTTGTCTCTCCAATAAAGGTTAAAGGACATTGTCAATATGCATTTTCTATAATTAAGCTTAATTTTGTGAACAAAGTTTATAGAACTATTAATTAAAATTGATAATTGATACATTTTTATAATTTTCCTCTTTAATTAATTCTTTTTCAGCATTTCTTCTATTTAATTCTTAAATTTCAATTTAATCATTTCTATATCTCTCTTTTTCTTCCATATGTCTTAATTATGATAGTTTAAGGTCTGCATCTTATTCTTTACTCCATTATTCCTTTTATAATCTTCTCTATAAGAAATCCTATTCCATTCTCCTTCTATTCTCTTCCAAAGCCTATTATTCCCATTCTAATTTTTATTGTCTTAAATCCATATCTCTAATTAAAGAGTCTTATTTTTATTTGTCATATATGGAAGATATGCCTTTTTACAATATAGCCTTATCCTCTAAAAATCTTCTTTATTCTTCTTAAAATTTCATTGATCGCCTTTTCATTTCTTATGCATCTTCATATTTCTACTCTAATTCTTTCTGTTTAATTTGCAATTACTCAAGTATTTTACGATCCAATTCAGTCCTAATAGAATGAAATAATAATCAAATACAATAATTCTTTCTTTCTTAGATTCAAAATTTCTCTTTCATTGCGTTAAATATCTTATCCAATCTCTTACAGATGTTGTTCAATTCCATACCATTCTGATTTTAAACCCTTTTTATCACAGATATTAAGTTACTTAAACATCTTTTGGATAATGACGTCTTGTTTAAGTCTAATTTTGAGTAACATTCATTGGATCAGTTTCCATTTTTAATAATAATAATTAATAATAAATCAAGTGTGTTAATTCTTCATATAACATATTTATAAAAACTAATGATGATGCATATAAAACAATATAATTTTCTATATAAACTAACTTAATCTTTATTCAAAATTAGTGGTATTTGTAAAAACCTTCATTTCAATTTAATCATTTAATTAAAATATTCAATTCTTAATTGAAATCTTCACATGAATTTTCAAAACTTGTATTATCTTCATTTCTATTTTATCTTACTTCTAATCTAATAAAAAATATTTAGCTATTATAACAATTCTTTATAGAACATAAGTATCACTATATAATTATAGTTTAGAATTGTTCAAAAAACACATAATTAAGTATATGGATTAGAAATCAATGTATTTTCCTCATTATCTTTCTTTTAAGAATTTAAGTATCAATTTTCTAAATAATAAAGTATTTAGAATATTTTAATAAAGGCTAAAAAAATAAGTTGCATAATTCTAAAAAATTAAACAATTTATTGCAGTCTTAAAAATATAGAAAATAAAAAAAAATTAATTAATTATTTGAGATTAACATATTGTGACAAAGTCATACAATTATATTCATTATTTTGGAAATGGTGTTTTATAAAATTTACGATGTGTTTTCTTTTATAAGGGAGTTTGAAATTAAACTTTTACAGCAGAAGTCTGATGTGCAGATTATGATTACCTTTTTCTTTATTGATGTGTAGACATTTCTATTTTTTTGACTGATTAACAATTTCTTTCGGACTCTTTTCTTTGTTAGTATTCTTTATCCTTAAATTCTTTATGATGATTATCTCTTTCTTCAGTATGCATTGAGATGTAAGAATTAAAAATATTTACTTCATCACAATCTTCTTTAACTTTAATTTGCTTAGATTTTGAAAGAATTTGCAATTAGCTTTTTTGAATTTTTTAGCTCATTATTTTTAATTATGTATATTCTACAAATAAAAACAAGCTGTTAAAAATATTAATGTTTTTATTTGAACAATTAATGATTATAAATGAGTACTATTTACTATTTTTATAGATTTCTAAATTATCTATAAAATACAAATAACTTCAAATGAATATCAGAATTATAGATATTTAGAATAACATTATTATATTGAAATTATAAAACAATCCTTAAATTACATTTCTCAGTTAATTTAATATCGCTTATAGAAATATGATATAAATAACTCATTAATTCATTACCAATAAAAAGTAGAAACAAATTTCTTTATTTTATTGTTAAATTTATTATGAAAAATATGCAATATAAGGAAACAATACAGTTGAATAGAAATGGCAATTAATAGCAATTCAAATCTATATCCATGATTGTATATACGTCATATTTTATAATAAGATTATAATATTATTCATTCAATTTTTAATATATATAACAAGTTTACAACATATCAAATTAACGAAATACATTACTGTAGTAATTTGTTATAAAAATTAAGTCATTCATTTTAAAGTATAATTTTCTTATATAATATAATCTCCTTTGTGCTTTAATTACCTATTGAAATTTAAAAGATATTAATATTTGTGTCTTTTAATAACTTATCATTATTCCAGAATATAACCTACATTTATGTTAAATTTAATGCATCAATCATTAGATTTTTTGTTTACATAAATTTANTTAAAAATATAGAAAATAAAAAAAAATTAATTAATTATTTGAGATTAACATATTGTGACAAAGTCATACAATTATATTCATTATTTTGGAAATGGTGTTTTATAAAATTTACGATGTGTTTTCTTTTATAAGGGAGTTTGAAATTAAACTTTTACAGCAGAAGTCTGATGTGCAGATTATGATTACCTTTTTCTTTATTGATGTGTAGACATTTCTATTTTTTTGACTGATTAACAATTTCTTTCGGACTCTTTTCTTTGTTAGTATTCTTTATCCTTAAATTCTTTATGATGATTATCTCTTTCTTCAGTATGCATTGAGATGTAAGAATTAAAAATATTTACTTCATCACAATCTTCTTTAACTTTAATTTGCTTAGATTTTGAAAGAATTTGCAATTAGCTTTTTTGAATTTTTTAGCTCATTATTTTTAATTATGTATATTCTACAAATAAAAACAAGCTGTTAAAAATATTAATGTTTTTATTTGAACAATTAATGATTATAAATGAGTACTATTTACTATTTTTATAGATTTCTAAATTATCTATAAAATACAAATAACTTCAAATGAATATCAGAATTATAGATATTTAGAATAACATTATTATATTGAAATTATAAAACAATCCTTAAATTACATTTCTCAGTTAATTTAATATCGCTTATAGAAATATGATATAAATAACTCATTAATTCATTACCAATAAAAAGTAGAAACAAATTTCTTTATTTTATTGTTAAATTTATTATGAAAAATATGCAATATAAGGAAACAATACAGTTGAATAGAAATGGCAATTAATAGCAATTCAAATCTATATCCATGATTGTATATACGTCATATTTTATAATAAGATTATAATATTATTCATTCAATTTTTAATATATATAACAAGTTTACAACATATCAAATTAACGAAATACATTACTGTAGTAATTTGTTATAAAAATTAAGTCATTCATTTTAAAGTATAATTTTCTTATATAATATAATCTCCTTTGTGCTTTAATTACCTATTGAAATTTAAAAGATATTAATATTTGTGTCTTTTAATAACTTATCATTATTCCAGAATATAACCTACATTTATGTTAAATTTAATGCATCAATCATTAGATTTTTTGTTTACATAAATTTAGTTAAAATTAGAATTTAAATTAATTATAATTCCTATTTATATTTACTAAAATTATTTACTTTCATAAATGTAAGTATTACAATTATTATGAAAATATTGTATTACTTTAAAAATAACATAATTAATTAACAAAAAATGTATAAAAATATATTGTTCATGATAGATAGTACGATTTTGCTCTAATTTTGTTTATGATTCTTGGATCCTATAATCAACTAAATATGATACCAATTATCGAGAGTATGTTGAACTCAACTATTAAGATGTTTAAAGTTCTTAGATCAATAATTATTCCTTCTATTCTAATTTACGAATAGATTATTCTGTTTATATTCTTTTTTAACATTCAACCTCTAATAATTAAGAGTACTCTTATTTTCTGAGTTCTTCACTTGACTTTTATCTGATCCTCATTTTTATTTAGGATTTTGCTCTTTCTTATTTGAGTTTATTGTATCTGACAATATTTTTAATTAGTTAAGATTCTCTTTATTATTGTATTTACCTTTCTAATTCAAGCTATTTAATTTTCAATTTTTCAGTTTCTTATTATTTAATTTATTTTAATTGTTCTTATGTTTTTTTACGTCCCTCTTCGCTTTAATGTTTTTTTGTCTTGGCCATAAGTTGAATCTCATGTATTTTCTATAGTTTTTGCTTATTTATAATATTTCTCTATCATAATAATGTGTATATAACACTCTAATTAAATGAATCATGTTCAGACTGTATTAATTATTTCATTTCAACAGACTTCTATTGTTATTTAATTCTTCTAATGACTTTGAGTTGATTCTATTAAATGAGATTGATTCTATTCATCAACAGACCCAATTACTATTCAGATTATTTTCGACTAAATTATAATGATAAATTCATACCCTTCACGTGCTTATAACAGAATATCACGATTATTCATATTAATATTTTATTATTAATGGGTCAAACTTGTAATGGATGTTAGTGTTAACATCGTTCCAATGAATGCATTTAAGAGATTAATGTTAAAAAGAAACCTAAGAAAAAAGTAGAAAAATAAGAGAAGCCTGATAAATAGGAACATAGACCCAATAATGAAGAAAAATAAATTGAAAAATGTTAACAAAAAAACAAGAAAATTACATAAGGAGAAGCAGCAATTAAAATACAAAGGAATTGGAAAAAGCATAGAAAATCAAAAGAAATTAGAGTTGAAAAAGCTGGAGCACATTTAAAGTAGTAATACTTTCAAGAAGAGACTGCTAATGCATAACCTCCCCCTGATCCTAATAGAGTGAAGAGTCCACCTTATAAGTATGAGATCATATAATATTTAGATTCCATTCTGGAGCAATATATGAAGGAGAATGGAAAGATAAAAAAAGAGATGGATTTGGTATTCAAAAATGGACAGATGGAGCAAGATATGAGGGATAATGGGTTGAAAATAAAGCATGTGGATAGGGAAAGTTTTTTCATGCAGATGGAGATCTTTTTGAAGGAGAATGGAAAGATGATAAAGCTAATGGTTGGGGAATCTATAGTCATTTTAATGGAGCTAGGTATGAAGGAGAATGGAAGGATGATTTGTAACATGGAAAGGGAACAGAGACTTGTATAATAATTGTATTTTATATAAGGGTAAGATAAATCAAAATATTGTGGCGATTACGTTAATGGAAAGAAGCATGGTAAAGGGAGATATGATTGGGCAGATGGATCTTATTATGATGGAGAATGGAGAGATAATAAAATTAATGGTTTTGGCACATATAAATGGGCTGATGGAAGAGGTTATACTGGACAATGGTTAGATAATAATATGAATGGAGTAGGAGTATATTAATGGAAGGATGGTAGAAAATATGATGGTTAATATTTGAATGATAAAAAACATGGTTAAGGTACATATTATTGGGCAGATGGTAGAAAATATGAAGGAGGATGGAAAAATGGTAAATAACATGGTACTTCTAAATACTATTTAAATGATGGAACAATCAAGATAGGAATTTGGGAGGATGGTAAAAGACTTAAATGGTTAGAGGATGCATGATTTAATTTATTATTTTCTTGCTTATTACTATATATATATATATTTATTATACACTTGCTTTATAAAATCAATAATATATAGACAAGGTTCTATGATGTGGTACTATGTCAAATCTTAATTCTTCACCCATTTACCATAACATCCAATCCACTTCTATACTATTTAATTTTTATCCTAATTTCTTAAATTCCTCCTTTATTAATTCTACTGCTATTACACTATTAGCTCTAATTTCAATTTCATATTCTGATCCATGAGTTATTTCAATTTCATTTTTAATCATATTTTATAGTTCTTCATCATATTGTAAAACATTTAATTAATTTAAGATTTATGGTACTCTATAATCTGGAAACATTGTTAAAATTTCAATATCATTAAATTTACCTAATCCTTACCCTTTTAATGCAGCATAAATATCTCCTATTAAGATTTATGATCTTTTATAAAAAAAAGTTTATCTACCTTAATATATTGCATGATCCTAAAATCCAAGAAATTAGGTTGTTAATATATTAAGTAATTTAGCTGCAGAATTTTTAGCAGCTTTAATTACATTAACAAATTCCCCTTCAAAAAATGTCACCAATACTTCTGAAGCATGTTATAATAATCTAAATCTCTCTGTGATTAATGGGAAATTAGGAAAATTAGGGAATAATAATTATTGAAATTCTTCAAATGTCATTTTCAATATAGATTCTGCTTTAAATTATTAAGGACATTTTTAAAAACATTCTTTTATTGCAGATGATAAGTTTTCGTATTCATAATCTTTTTATGGCCAAAAACAAAAGTTTAATGAATCCAATATAAATAAAAAATCAACTATTTATTCCTCATCACCACCTAGATGACATTCATATTCATCAAATTCTTTGTATTTATGTTTATTATTAATGTACCATTCATTGACTTATTTTTGTAATTCCTCCTTATTAATTTTAACATGTTTTGAATTATCACTCACAAACTAACAAGAATTTCTTACTAAACTCATTTATTAAATATTATATTAATATATATGAAAAAGAAAAGTACTTAAATATGGAAAAGTTCATTTACAAAATAAAAAGAATATAGATAAATGTAGAGAATTATCTATCGTTTAATTGTCTATATTATATATGGAGAATGTATGATTCTTCTGTTTTAATGTATTTGCCTATCCATAATCTTATTTTATGAAGTATTGCAATATATTTATTTATTAGTTTATTGGTATAATGATATTTTAATGTCTTATTGTTATAATTTTATTGAGATTGTCCAATAATTTTAAAAGTAATTAAAGTTAAATAATAGGATTGTTGATCTTCTAATAAGAATGCAAAACTTGTAAATAATTAATCTTTTGTTAAATTTGCCATCATTGTGAAACAATAGTACTTCATGTCGAACTCTTAGAAATGTGTTTAGATAAAGAATAAATTAAGTAACAGCCTTTTACATTTAAGACTCCTTAAAAATATAGTGGGCGTATTCTTAACTAAAATTATTGCTTAAATGATTATCTAAGGTTATACAGCAATGATAATTGAGAAGTCTATGCAATTATACACAGCTTTTTTAACAATCATAATAACTATTTTATTTGTTAACATAATTCTTTTATTATTACTAATATTGCTATCATGGAAAATATCTTGTAACATTAAAATTAAATAATAAATAAAAACACCTTAAGATGAATTTAAAATTATTCAATATTAAGAAGAAAAATGTCTTGAAATTATAAATAAAAAAGAAGAATAATTAAAGAATCCAACACCAGATTAATAGGAAATTGAAGATAAAGGATCTCTTAATGTTTCTATTAATGAAGATATAAGTCCAGCCATGTTAAAATTAGTATTAATAAAAATTAATTAAGAAATCTAGTTTAAGTCCTAGTCCTGGTAGATACAGATCTGGTAAAATACTTGATTTTCTAGAAAAGAAATTAAGTCATGCCAAAACAAGTTAAAAAGAATTACATAATGTATACAGTAAAGAATTCAGTAAAAAATATAATACCAATTAAGGTAAATTTATATATATTTATTAAAGCATTATAAATTAGTGTAGATTTTGGAGAACAAGAAGATGTCTCATCTTCAATAAAAAACAAAATTGAAATAGAAATCAACAATCATAACTTCTTCAAATAAACTAAATTCCTATCTTGATACTCATTTCTTCTTTATACTAAATTACAACACTATATAAAATCCTAAAATAACAATTGCAAAGATGTCCAACATCAAAAACCTATTTTTGTATCTTCCTTCTTCTATAATATCTCTTTATTAGCTTCTGCTTCTTTTTATCTTTACTTTTATTCTTTTTCTTCTATTATCTAATTTTTACTTCTTTAGCCCTTTATTATTATCATTCTTTCTATTTAATTAATTTAATATTTACACTATCTTCTGCTATTAATCTTTTTCTAACTTATTACTCCTATTATTCTAATTCAACTTTCTTTTTTCTATCTTCAATTATCTATTAATAATTTAATCCAGCTCTATTTAATTTATTTACATCTAAATTAACATTATCCTTATTTGAAAGTAATACATTCAGAAATAATTACTTATCATTAATAGCAGCAATATGTAATGATGTATTTTCTTCTTTATTTTACTAATTCCATATATCAATCTATAATGGCTTATTTATAGGTCTTTTAATTATTGCATTAAGCAATTCTACAATACCATTATATACTAAAATTGTAGATTCATATGATTATTTACTTAAAAGATATTATTTTATTAAACAAAAAAAATTATTCAAATTAATAATAAATGTAAAATATTCTCTTAATCTTCATCTTAATTTATTAATCAAATTTCATTTTAAATTAAAAATTATGTGTTTTCATCTTATTCTGCATTTATTGCCAAATGTAATAAGTTTCGTTTGGTAGATCCCTTATATTTTAAATTGATATCACTAATTACTCATCAATAATTATATTATTTAAACTGTTCCAATAACAACTGCATGTTCTAAATAAGATCTACCTTCGATCTCCACTTCTAAATCAACTTAATGAGTCTATAATAATGCTTATGCTCCTTCTATAAAATTCAATTAAATTAATGTCGACAAAGGAGTGCTTTTATCAATCTTTTTCAAAAAATTAACATCAACCTTCTTAGCTAATAATGCTTTGACTAATTATAAATTATTATAATGCAATTTTTAATAAAGACTTCCCACTCTTTTTATCTATCTCATCAAGATTATCACCCTTGTCTATAAGATCTAGACAACTCTCTGTATTATCTCTTAGGAATACCCTAATCATAAATAATAATTTCTTATGAAATTTATATATGAAATAAAAATGAAAATAAATTAATCATGCATCATCATAAATAATTGATCTTTTAATTTTTCACATTTTCATAAATATTCTAAAGAATTTTTTAACTCTAAGGTCTAATTTAATCTTCAAAAAGATTCTTCAATTCTAATATTTAAATATATATGTATACCAATCTTATGTTATTCACATTATTATGTCATACCCATTTTCTAATGAACAATTTCTAGAAAATAATTAAGTTCTCCATTTAAAAATTGAGAAAAAACTATGAAACCTAGTTTTTCATCTTAATTATATTCTAAAAATTTATCAAATTAAGTAAAACTTTATTACAAGACATACTTTATTATGCTTTAATAATTCTGTTAAAAATCTACTCCATTCAGTAATCTTAATTACTGTTAGGCTTTACCGAATAACCTAGATAAATAAGATGAGCATTCTTAAAATTCTAATTAGGTTTCATCATTATCGCATTATAATAAACTAATTATTTCAATTTCTGTAAGTTTAATTTTTGATGCTTAAGAATACTTAATCTCAGAATCAAATAATTTACAAAGTGTTTCTCCAGTATCTTACTTAGAAGTAATAATAAATGACTTTATCTAGAATTTCTCAAAATATTTGGCAATATCATTTTTGAAGTTTGGTTCATACTTTTCATCACATTTATCAAAAAAAGTAATCACTATAGTAATTTTATCTTTATATCTTTAAAACATTTCTATTATCCCTTTGCAAGATTCAACTATACAATTATAACGAGCATAACTAACAACTATCATTATTCTAGAGATCTCAATATTTTCAAATATCTTTAAATGTCCTGAAATTGTATCAATATTATTCGAACTTCCAAATCCTAGTGTATCAATTAATGTAAATCCTTCTCCATATTATGAATTTTTAACATAGGTATCACGGGTTACAGCTTATCCTCCACTCTATGATTTTTATTAGGAATTAGTGATTTTATTAAACAGAGTTGTTCTACCAGTTCCAATTTAACCTGTTAATAATACTGCTTTTTTCATTTTAATTTAATTAGAGTTCCTCATAAAGGGTCATTCTAAAATAACCAAATTTCTATTAATTATTCTATTAAAATATTTTTAATATAAATTTATAAATTATAATTAATATTTCAATATAAATATAATTTTATAAAGAAAAGAATATAACTTAATAAATATAATAATAAAATTAGAACCACTCACTATTAAAAATATAATAATATACTTATATTAAATAAATTGTTTTATAAAATATGAAAGGTTTACGTAACCTCCTTAATAAGGACTACGAAGATTTCCTTTAACAAAAACATGACTTAAATAATCAAAACAAATTTATAACTAAAAGAACTGTAGCAACTAGAGAATCAGGAAGACCTATTGGATCTCGAATTTAATAAAGACTTTAAAAACCTGAATCAGCTAGTTAAAGTATGGGAAATCTATTTGCAAATGTGAAAGGCAATTTATTCACAAATCCAAAACATTCCCTTTAATAGGAGGCAAGTCCATATTTAACTGAATAATAAGAAAAGTTTATAGTTAAGTAATATTGGAGATCCTTACTTCGTTGGCAAGGATTTGATGATTATTTGTTTTTGAGAGATCCATTATATATAAAGCATATAAAAGGGAGAGATATTTTAACAAAGAATGATGTAGTTGAAGAATTGAATTCATAAAATATGCATATGTAAATAATGTATTAGGCAGACAGTGGAATGCAAGAGTATAAAGATTAACATAGAAAATTACAAATGCAATAATTATAAAAATTATATTAACCAGGAGAAGCTAATTATTAGAAATTTAATCCAGACAAATATAAATAAACATTTTTTGGTGGTAGAGATGCAACTAAATTATAATAGATAGTGTTTGAGAATCCAAAATTTGTAGAATTTATAGAGAAGATATAAAAACTATTATAGATTATGAATGAGAAAATGGTTGTTGAGGAAGTGAATTAAATTTCACCTATTGGAGAGAGAATCATTAGATTATTATGGAAAATAGGATGTTTAAATATGTTTTTAGTTGGTTATTATATTCATAATATGATATTGGAGATATATGGTAAAGAGAAATTAGCATATTCAAATTGGAAAAAGGTATTGAGAATATGTAATATGCAAGGAAATCATTGTCATAAATATAAATTAATAGCTTATAAACATATATCTAAGATTTGTATAAAACTTTAATAATATGATAAAAGTTTAATTTATCTTAAGAAAATGCTAAAATTATCATGGATAGTTAATGATACTAATTATGAAATATTTACTTATGATAAAATATCATTATGTTATTATTACAAATAAGATATGAATAAAGCTATTTATTATCATGAGAAATTTGCATAAGGGGAATATGAAGAACCAGGTAAAGGTATGAGAAATGTTGGTGAAGCAGCATATTTATTAGATGCTAAAACAAAAGAAGGATTTATAGATCAAAATTCTTATTCTGAAGATGAATATGATTTAGATGTATTGTTATAGAATGGAAATCTTAATAAATGGGAAACTGAAAATAAGAGGAAGGATCTTAAAATATTAGTTAAGAAAATACCTATGGAATATAAAAAAGGACATAGTTTTGGTAAAATTCATAGACCAACTAATAAGGTTATAGATTTTAAACATGCTATGTTAATACTACATCAATTTTAAAATAAATAATCTATTCCTTTGGGACCTATTTATTAAAAAGAAGTATAAGATTAATAAGATTAAACTTTTAAGAAGTTTAAAAAGAAAGATTAAACTCAATCATGTCAATATTTATTTAATTAAAAAAGTACAAATAGAGTTGCATCCAACTTTTTATTATAAGAAGAAATTAAGGAATAAACTACTTGTGATACTTTGTGTTTTAAACCATCTGAAAATGTTTATTATATCAAAAAAATGATCAGGGTATTTTAATATGATCTAAAGTATTTATTATAGAAATAATCTCTTTTTAAAAACTCCACTGATTGTATATGATAATATATATTTAATAATTTATTAATGCATTAACATATTACACTTAATTGTTAAAATACTAAAAAGGGATATCTAATATAGAGAACAGGAAACAAACCTGGAAGTAGATTTAATGATAGATAATCATTTGCATAATATGTAAATTAATTGTCAGAAACATAACAATAATTCAATCAAATTAAATAAACTCCAAGAAAAGATTCATAATTTAATAGTCATCCTAATCTTCCTAAATTACATTCTCCAGATATTATGAGTAGACGTTTTGTTTTGAATGTAGCTAAATGTCCAATCAATCATTATTAATCTCCCATTTTTAGACCAAATGGAATTACATAATAATAATAGTTTTTTCATCCTGTATAATCACCTAGACATTATTCTCTTGAAATAAGAAAATCATTAATTCCATAAACTAAATTAACACCTATCTAAAAGAATTCAATTATTAATCTTAGTGGAAGAAGTGTTAGAGATGAAGATATGAGTTTATTTTATTATAAAATTGGTGGAGATGAGGTTGTAGATTAATTAAATGAAGAGTTTTATCATTTTTCAAGTTAACATGACATGATTAAAAGTATTATATTAAATTTTATTGTTTTTTTAAGACATTGAAGATCATGAATAATATAAAGCTCATTTTAAGATATTTTTAGAATATATTATGGGAAAACCAGTATTTTATAATCTTGAATAACTTAAAGATAAACATAAAAATTTAGGACTTAAAAATAATGATTTCAATCAATTTAAAAATTATCTTATTGTATATTTTTGTCACTTATCTATTAGACATGCTTTTTAAAAGTTAATAAAACTTAACCAGAGCATGTCTTTGAATTTAGTTCTATGATTGAATAATATAGATACTGTATAATTAATAGTGATACTCCATTTGCTATTATATATAACCAAAAAACTGAAAAATTAAGCACAAAAGAAGTTCCAGATACAATTCTGTGTATGGCTGAAAGTAGTTATCAAAAGATCTTTGCAGATAATACTTTGGCTCATTACTTTATAGGAATTTCACTTTAAGAATAAGCTAAAAAATTAGGTAGAATTTTACATTAAATGATGGGTTGGGATTAGACTTCTGATTAAGTATTAGTTGATATGAGATAATCTCATAAAAGTATGCATTTAAATAATGTACATTTTACATTATTTAAATAACATATGATTGAATCCATGAGATAATTACATATTTAAGAGAAATAAATAGAACTTGTTACTTCTAGAATGGATGGGTATAGAAGTTACATCATTAATTAAGATTCTTTACTTGACTTTTACAGAGATTAACCTACATTACTTTAAGTCTAATAGAAAAAGTATGTTTAGTTACTTAGAAGAGATCATAGAATGTAACAATTTCCTTAAGAGGCATTTAATAGACATGCATAATTCATTCTTAGATATCTCACACATTAACATTTACCTACCCTTACTAATAATGATCTATGGACTATTCATTCTAAATATAATATATCTATTGAATGGATTGAATCCTTTAAAGATAATTTCTTTCTCTTAATTTAAAATCTCAACTTAAATCCTCTTGTTGTTTAAGATTATGAGGATATATGGTTTAAATTAAAAAGTAACCTTACTCAATAATATTCAATACAAAAGCATATTGGCAAATAAAAAGTTGAATCAATACTTACTAAAGTTTAATTTAAAATGCAAGATAATGAAAATTATAATGAATATTTTAAAAATGGCAATTACTAAATGAGTTAACATCTCTAAAGGATTATGACATTCATATTTAAAGATCAACATTTATATAAATCAAATGATTTAAAGGTTATTCATTAATCACTTAAAATCAAAGAATCTACATTTGATTTATTTGTTTTATTTTTAAAAAATGCTATGAAAGAAGAATAAATCAATCATCATTTAATAAAATAAGCCTAAGAAACTTGTGAATTTTATAAGAAAAGCATATGTAATTGATTACTCAAAATTTTAATGAAATAAATTTTTCTTAAATAATTTTAATTGTTTATTTTCTTAAAATTTTGAATATATAATTGTTTTGCGTCATCATTCAAAATTAAATTAAATATATATTCTACAATTAATAAGAATTATTATTATCAGAGTCTCAATAGAACCATTCTTTACCATAAATCCTTTCTACCCAATCAGTAAATGATATAGGGTCTTTTGAAGACATTATTTTTGATCCCTCCTTTGTCAATTCTTGATCTATTTATATTGTTGGTACTCTTGAAACTCTATTCACTATTATTCGATATCCCTAATCATGTGCTTTCTTAACCCCTGGTATTGATGGACCAGGTTCTTAACTTGATGATTAATAATTTCTTCTACTATTTTTGTAAGAAACAAAAAGCTTTCTATTTGGTAGCACAACTACTGGGCTTTTGAACTTTTTATTAGTTTCCACTCTAAAAACCTATTCTAGACTATCCATTGAATTCCTTGCGTTAAAGTAGTTATTGCTCTTTTGAAAGTTTATTTACTCTTTTATTGGATATTTTAATGAATTCTTTCTACTAACATAGTCAATCTCCTCCTTCTATGATTATTTGTTCATTATTATTCTATGAAGTTATAATAGGTTTCTATTTGATTACACAGATTTATTAAACATTGAAATATTTTAAATTAATATATTAAAATAAAATTATTACCTAAATCTTAATTTAAATGAAAGCTTATTAATAATAAATTATATGTTGAACTACTTATTAATTATTAATTAAAATCTATATATATTGATATTATTATATATATTATAATGTTATTTTAAATACACATCAACACTGAATCAAGTTGTTTAAAAAAAAAGTAGTTCTTTGACAAAAGATAGTTATTTCAAATAGAAATTCAATTTATCAAATAGTTGTAAGCTAAATTTATTTTTAAATTAGTATAATTAAATTTTTTTATAGATTTATTTGCAGATTATAAGATCTAGACATTAGATAAAATCTATGGTGAATAAACTTTTTATTTATGTTAATTAATTAATTTGAAAAAGAGTATGATTGAAAAATTTCATGTTTATTTTTAATATCATTACAGAATATCAAATATCATATAAATCTATAGATTACCTTGTATTGCTTATTTAATAGATTAAATAATAATGTTATTAGTTTATATATTAGAAATTCATAGAATTAAGAATTATAATTTAATATTAATTCTGATTAGAATATATGAAAGATTCCAAAGAGATAAATAAATTAATCAATATAAATGACTTTCATCTTTTGCATTTAATCATAATGGATTGGATTTAAATATATTATAAATTAATTCATATTTGTAAATTTATTTTATTTTAGATATATAGTATAGNGATATCCCTAATCATGTGCTTTCTTAACCCCTGGTATTGATGGACCAGGTTCTTAACTTGATGATTAATAATTTCTTCTACTATTTTTGTAAGAAACAAAAAGCTTTCTATTTGGTAGCACAACTACTGGGCTTTTGAACTTTTTATTAGTTTCCACTCTAAAAACCTATTCTAGACTATCCATTGAATTCCTTGCGTTAAAGTAGTTATTGCTCTTTTGAAAGTTTATTTACTCTTTTATTGGATATTTTAATGAATTCTTTCTACTAACATAGTCAATCTCCTCCTTCTATGATTATTTGTTCATTATTATTCTATGAAGTTATAATAGGTTTCTATTTGATTACACAGATTTATTAAACATTGAAATATTTTAAATTAATATATTAAAATAAAATTATTACCTAAATCTTAATTTAAATGAAAGCTTATTAATAATAAATTATATGTTGAACTACTTATTAATTATTAATTAAAATCTATATATATTGATATTATTATATATATTATAATGTTATTTTAAATACACATCAACACTGAATCAAGTTGTTTAAAAAAAAAGTAGTTCTTTGACAAAAGATAGTTATTTCAAATAGAAATTCAATTTATCAAATAGTTGTAAGCTAAATTTATTTTTAAATTAGTATAATTAAATTTTTTTATAGATTTATTTGCAGATTATAAGATCTAGACATTAGATAAAATCTATGGTGAATAAACTTTTTATTTATGTTAATTAATTAATTTGAAAAAGAGTATGATTGAAAAATTTCATGTTTATTTTTAATATCATTACAGAATATCAAATATCATATAAATCTATAGATTACCTTGTATTGCTTATTTAATAGATTAAATAATAATGTTATTAGTTTATATATTAGAAATTCATAGAATTAAGAATTATAATTTAATATTAATTCTGATTAGAATATATGAAAGATTCCAAAGAGATAAATAAATTAATCAATATAAATGACTTTCATCTTTTGCATTTAATCATAATGGATTGGATTTAAATATATTATAAATTAATTCATATTTGTAAATTTATTTTATTTTAGATATATAGTATAGTTAATTTTAATACCATGAGAATTTAAGCTACATCATTTAGATTGCCATCATTGAAATTATAACCAAAAGACTCTTATTAATGTCTCAGTTATGGTGATAATAATCTATCAAGTTCATCAATGATTAAATACTAGAGTAGTCCACTAAGGAATTATGATCCAGTTCCAATTAAAAAAAGAGTTAGAGGAATGACCATAATTATTTATAATAGTCATGAAAAACTTAAGACAGCTGATTATTGCAATGGAGCAGAATTAATTACTTAGATCTAACAAAATAATTAAAGCACTTCTGTTGTCAATACTTTTAGACGCTATAGAAGTAAACTTAAGTAATTGATGTAACCTTCCAAAGATGAAGGAATAAATTCAAGAGATCCTCGTTTACATATATTTACAGATCCTGGTGCTCCTATTCGGTTTGATCAATTCAATAAGGATCGTAAAGATTAACAATTTTAAGAGAAAGTAAGACAATTAATGGGTAAAGTTAAATTACTCTTTTCCTCTTAACAATTCTATTAAGAGCCACTTAATTAGGACATTTTTCATGTAACACTTGTAAAATTAAAAGATGAATATGATTGTTTATACTAAGATTTCAATGACTATTATGTTTAAAGTAATAAATTAGATAAGCATGTCTTGAAACTCTTAAATCATATGGAAATCATCTAGACTTTGCTAAAACCAAAAAAGCCAAATAAAATAATAAAGTATCAACCACAAAAACCTAATATACTTCAACCAGAATAATAATAATCGCCTTCTGAAATAGCATAAGAAATAATTGAAGATACTCCTTAGTAATCTTAAACTGTTTAACATCCGTAATTTTCTAATTAGTAACAAGACTAATAGTCTAGTCATGAACCAAGAGAGCCAAGTGTATTTACTCCTCTTACTTCTAAATAATATGATATTGATCAATCAATAAGTGATTTAGAGAATGATCAATAAAATAAGCCAAATATGCAAAAAAAATAAAAAAATAAAAACAACCCTTAAATATCTTAAGAAACTATTCTTGTTGAGTTTTCTATTTAGTAAAACAATTCTATAGTAAATTAAAATTAGATTACTTATTAAGTATAAACTCAACCAAAAATAAAATAAAGATAAATTCCTTAAAGTAATTCAACTTAATCTATTTAATAAAATGATATATATGAATCTACATAAATCTTAAAAGAGGATACTAATTCATAGATTGAAAAGCCTACCTTTAAAAGAACTATTAGTAATTTAGGATCAACTAGTAAAAGAAGAAATACAATGTTAGAGAGTAAAGATGGCTATTAAAAATAAAAGAAGGTTAATTCAATCTCAGAATAGGATGATAATAATTAAGAGGATGAAGAAGAAGATGAAATTTAATAAATGGATAGTTAAATTGAATAAAATGATGAATAATAATAATAAAGCAAGATCAACAATTTAGAATTTTCTTTCTTAGATATGTTAATTGGATCCTAAAATATTTATAATTATCCATTTTATTAAGATTGGGAATATCACATGATTGAAATTATGAAAGGAACCATTTTTGGTGAATATGATTTATGATTATAATTCTTTTGTTTAACTATATTATATAATAAATATCAATAAAATGAAAGGAATTTTATTATTTTACTTATTAAAATTTAACCAAAAAATACATAAAATTCAATAGCTAATAGAATAATCAAATTATTATAATAAATTATTCTCTATTATTATCATAAACCAATTTTATTTAAGAATAAGTGAATCTTCAAAAATATATATATAATTTAATTTTATTATATAATTTATATTTTATGAAATACTAAATAAATGTTAATATTTTTGTTAAGTAATTCAAAATTTTAATAAAATTTCATTGAAAAAATATGAAAGATAGAAATTTAGGAAAGAAAACAATGATTTTTGCTTAGAAGTTTAATTTTGTCTAATAAATAAATAAATTTCAAAATTAACCTCTATCTGAGAATTAATTAATTTATAATACTGAATCAAGATGTGTAATCTATTAATTGAGAAATAGTTCATTTAAATTATACTTAAGACAAAAGTATACAGTATTAATAATTTATAAAGAAATTTAATAAGTTTATTATTTGAGACTCAATATTTATTAATGGTGATATAAAAAATAGAGTGTTATTAAAATGATACTGATTTATAATTCAATAATATTATTAATTTTGAAGAAAAATGATGCTAAATGAGTTTACATCATTCTTTGATAATCTTGAAGTTATTCATAAAATCAAAAATATTTGGTCTAAGTTTTAGCTTACTACATATGAAGTAAATAAATTATGAAAATTGATAGAAAGATTCAATTATATTCGAATCTGCTTGTCATAAAATTAGCAGAAAAACTTCAAAGTTAAAACCGATAATAATTCAATTGGGTCAAGAACATTTGTATTTATTTAAAAATAAGAATCCTCATGGCATGCTATTATTGACTGTTGTAGTGATGACTATATAAAGAAATGAGAATGGATTGATGATAAGATTGTTAAGAAATGGATAATATATTGATATTATTACAGCAGATGCAATGTTATTAAAACAATTGTTAGCATATAAATGTCTATAAACTACCTTTCATGATGAATTTGGAGTTACCAAAATGATAGGCAAAGGAAGTTTTGCTAAAGTTTATTTAGCAGCTAAGAAATAAACTGGTGTTCAGTATGCAATAAAGGCATTTAACAAAGAATTTATGTTAGAATAATTCAAAGGGAAAGAAAGTTTAGAGAATGAAATACGTGTGATGAGAAGATTGAATTAAGAAAATCTAGTGCATTTACATGAAGCTTATGAGACACAAAATTCAATATACTTTGTAATTGATTTGTTATAAGGAGGGGAACTATTAGCTAGAGCCAAAACTAATCCATTTTCATTAGATACACTATAAAAACTAATGTATAACTTTATAAAAGCTTTGGTACATATACATAGTAAGAGATGCATACATAGAGATTTGAAACCAGAAAATCTATTGCTTAAATCAAAAGATAATAGTGTAGATGTAGTAATAGCAGATTTTGGACTTGCAGCATTTTTAGGAGAGGAAATACTTTTTAAAAGATGTGGCACTCCTGGTTTTGTTGCACCTGAGATATTAATGTATAAAGAGGATGATCCATTTTATGATGAAAAATGTGATATATTTAGTGCTGGTGTAATATTTTATGTCTTATTGACTGGCAAACAACCATTTTAAGGAGCTGATTATAAGGCAATATTGAGAGCAAATAAAAATTGTGAAATCAATTATAACATTAAATAAATTCAATAGGTATTTTCTATTTATATATAGGCATCTCCTAAATTATAAGAATTACTCAGAAAAATGTTATAATAAAATCCAAAAGATAGACCTAGTGCTGAAACTTGTTTATAACATCCTTATTTTGAAGAAATCTTTAATAAAAATGATTTAGTTGAAATTCATGAAAATCTAATTGAATATGAAATAGAACATTAACATAGATTATAAAAGAAAGGAAGTTTTGATAGTTAAGTAGGTTCAATGGAATTAGTAGTTCGAACTCCAATTTTAAATGGTAGAACTGATACAATTGGATCTTTATCTGTTTGTTCAGGTTAAGGATCTACAAGTCGTTTAGAGAAACCATAATAATAATAATAATAATAATCTAAATTCAGTCAGTTTTGTTCAACTATGAAAACTGTGTAATAAGATACAAATACTACTAATATGGCTTCTCCAATAAATAAAAAAAAAGATTAACAAGATTTACATAAATTTGCCTTAAAGAATTCTTATTAATAAAAGTAAATGAGCAAGGATGATGATTATGTAAATGAGGAATCAGCACATTTAGATGATGCAATCTAAAAATTAAATAGCTAAGCTCCAAAAATAGGATTATTTAAAAAAAGTGCTTCATATAAAGTACCAAAATCAACTTAAGAATGATATATCAATTAATGAATTGCCTATTTAATCCAAAATATTATTTTGATACCATTTCAAATATATCCTAGATCTGTTAAAGAATTATCTATTTCATTTATTTAATTTATATCTGTATCTTCATTTAAGGAGTCTCATAATTATCATAAATAGAATATTTTCTTGAATTCAACCTAACCTCTCTAAAGTTTATATTCTCTTAACTCCTACTTACTCATCTTTACTCCATCCTACTAGGAAAATGACAGCAGCACAATCATCATTATAATACTTATGATTGAAAAAAGTGATAGATTAAGGATTATTTAAATTTAATTTTAAATTTTATATAATTCTATTGTATCTTAAATATTTTATATATTTTAATTTTTCAATTTAAATATCTTTAAATGACCAAAAATTTAATACTACTAAATATGCTTTTTAGAAAATATTTTTTAGATTTTAATTCCCGTTTAAGAAAATTTCAATTTACAAGATTATAAAAGCAAATCATTAAGAAAACCATTATGATTAATTGATATAAAATAGAATTTATAAATAAGAGTATAAAAAAATGAATAAATATTAAATATTAGTAAGATTATATGAAATATTCATTTTTTATTAAAAATAGTTTTCATAATTGAATGATTATTAGTCATTAAATTATTTTAAGTTGAATTATGAGAACTTAATTGTTTTGTTTTACCTAATCTTGTTTTACTAAAAAATTATTCTTTTGGTTTAAATCTCTATTATTTAGAGAAATTAAATAAGACTTTACTTAAATTCTTATCTTAATGATAATGAGAGAATTCCATATGTAAATCAAAGTTATTCAAATCTTCTCTTTTAAAATTAATAAATTCTTAATGCATATTCTCTAATATAGATTCTTCTTTATTTAATATTAATTTATGTTCATCTTTTTTCATAAGATTTTTATAGATCATTCGTTTCATTTTTGGTGTATGAGCATGATGTTCTTATAATTTTTAGATTACTTTCAAAGATTTTAATTTTACATCCTCAATTGTTTATTATTTTTCTTAGTAATCAACATAACCAAATTTTTTAAGTATTGTATCATTAATACCTTCATTTAATAATTCATTATCACACATATAATTAACAGCAGCAGCTAGATTATATTATGTTGAAACTAAAGTTGATTATTTTATTTTTTATTTTCTTTTGTGACTATATCTAGGTTAAATTATGGCATCACTATAATCACAAACTATTACATCAGTAGAAGGACTATAAAATACAACTGGGCATTTTTTAAAATGATGAAATTAAGAACAAATTTCACATTTTAATTGTTCTATTTAATAAAGTAATTAATCCTTCATTTAACAATATTATTCTTAATGAGATTACTTTTCTCTAATTATATTTTTGAAATCCTAATGATTTATTATATATATAATAATACATCATATAATATATAAGCTATTTCAGTAAATTGAGTAGCTTTTAAAGAATAATGTATATGTTTCTAGAGTAAAAATTCTCTTATTCCTAAAGATCCTTCAGATTATTATTAGATAGAGACTTTATTAATTTATATATCTACTTCCCCTTAGATAATAAAATATGCTTTATTAATTTAATCATTCTCTTAAAATATCATTTAACCTGGAATAAATTTTTGTATTTAAACAACACTACATAATTAATTTAAAAGATTTTCATCAAATTTCTTAAAGAGTTTACATTTAGTTATAATTGGTTTGTAAATACTAGTACGTAATTCTAATTTAAGATCTTCATTTAAATTGTCCATAAGTAATTCTGGACTTTCATCAAGAGTAAAAAAATATTCAAAATATTTTCTAATTTTCATTTGAAGAACTGGATTTATTCTATTTTTCTTCATATATGAATTTATCTTAGCCATCTTATTACGATGTTAATCAGTTTTCTCTCTTAATTATCCAAATATATTTTATATAGATGATATTGTATAACCAAAAACAAGTGATGTTATCAAAACCATAATTATTAAGAAAACTTATTCTACTAATGTTTATGGTACAATATCACCAAAACCAACAGTAAATGATGTCACTGTACCAAAATATAGAGATACAACATATCTAGATACCCAATCTTTTTCAGAATAACCATATTTAATAAGCCAACCAGTATTACTTTCAAAGAATTCTTAGATACCTATATAATGCCAAGCACAACCACTAACATGTGCCACAAATATCAAAAATATCATTAATTTTAATACATCAATTGGTGCTGCAAACTTTTCTCTTATCATAGTTACTTCTTCTATTTATTCAAATATTTTATTGACTCTAGTAATTCTCAATAACAATACAAAATTAAGATAAGGGATATTATATTGAGATATAAGGAATGGTATAACTACTAATAAATCCTTAAAAAAATCTCCTTTTATATAATGTTGAAATATCTTTGTTCTATCTTCATGGATCATACCTTTATAATAATATGCTGTATTAAAATTAATAATTATTTCCATCAAAAATACCCAACTTGGAATTGTACTAAATAAAAAATCAACAGTTTAAGCATTATTTTATAATGAAAAGGAGAGTTACATTGGAATATAAAAAATATTCATAACAATTAATATTAGAATTATGCAATCGACTAATAATTTAATTTTGCTATCTGGTTTAATTACTCCTATTTACATCTCAACCCAAAAATTATAGATTAATAAACTCTTTATATAAGATTAGAAAGTCCATTTTTAATTAACTAATCCTTTAGCTTAATAATAAAAATAATCTGATGCTTTGTCTCCAATTATTTAGTATATCCTATGTGTAATCTTTCTTAATCTATAATGATCTACTGCTGTCTTCAATTTTACCATAAATTTTGTAGCTGTACAAAAAATCTTTAAAGAATGTTTCTTCCACATGATGTCGAATCCTTCAACCTATGAGTTCTCGGGTGACTCATCATCTGCATAGTGATGAGTATCAGGTTTTGTAAGTTCTCCACGGCCAGTGAATATTCTTTCAGTATGAAAACCATTAAAATTCATCATTATTGTTAATAATAACCATATAATGCTTTAAAATTAAATGACATTTTAAATTTTTAAGTTCTTGCCCATTCACTGATTTCTGACAACGTATTTTGACTTAATTCTTCCAATTTTCTTTGTAATCTCTAAAACCCTTCCTACGATACAGATCCCTAAAATGTCATTGTCATTATTTTAATTAAATTTATCTCATGATTTAATTAATCGGGAAACTTTGTACGTTTTGGATGTGTGGATATTGCCTCAATATTCTTAAAACATAAACTAACAATAAATGACATAATTGAATCAGTAACTGATTAATCTAAATTTATTTAGGCCAAAATTACAGCCTATTCATTTAGTATTGTTAACCATTATAAAACATATGGTCTAGGTATCATATCCATTCCTTATGGTTAATCAAGATTAAGTAATTTCACATAATTCTAAAGACATGGTTATTAATATTAAAACAAAATTCAATTAATTTATTATTAAATGGGTTCAGCAAATTCTTAAAAACTTTTTTATTTCTTTGAATTTTAATATACACTTTAAGCTAAGTCTTTGATTTAACTAGCAATCAATTTTATATTATGTAAAAATATCAAATAATCTTATGCTTCTTTGCAACTCTATTAAATATAATTAAGACTATCTTGTATTAATTATAAAAACAGAATTCCATCTATATTTTTATTCTTAGATATTCTATTTCAATAATATAAATTTTTTACTTAAGAATTTCATTAAATAATTACAACATGAATTCAGAAAAATTCACTCCAAAAAAATCTCTTTAGGGAGTAAAAAAATTAATTTTTATCTATTTTAATGTGTAATTTGAATATAACATAGATAAAGACTAAACTTCTATATCATTAATAGAATTATCTATCTTCGGAGTATCTCCAAATAGATTAGCTATAAATTAAAACATATTTTTAATTGATTCTATATCCAGATTTATAACTAAACCATGATTTTTAAGCTGATTCCAAAAATTAAAGAATTTTAATTTCTTCTTTCAATTTTTATATATTTGGATTGAAATTAAGATCTCTACATAAATTTAAAAACTATTTAACTTATTTGCTAAATTTACCACTTACAAAATTTTCTAAAGCTTTGCAATTCTATAATTACAATTCCTTTTAAGGTAATGAACATTATTAAAGAAATTCAATAATAAAATCACCTCTAATCATTTCAACTTAATAAGCTTCATTATCCCTCTATAGCAAAGTTTTATTAAAATAAGTCATAAAACTTATCATTATAGATTGCTAAAGATTATTAACAATATCTTAAGTACTATTCTAAGTTAAATTTAATTCATTTATGTATTCTGCTATTTCTAAAATTTAATTGTACTCCAAATTATCTTATTTTATCTATTAAAGCATATCATTGTATATCTATTTCATTAATTAATTTATCTATTCATTCAACTATTTAAACAATGATATATTTTTATATTAATTCATATTCTCCTTTTATAAAGAAATAAGTTTCATCACTTAAGCATTATTTCTTTATAGATAAGTTTCTTTCAATTAATTTGGCAATTAAACATATTATTCACATTTCCTAATGAAATCAATTACTGATTTTAAATTTTATTTAACTCATTCTTAATTAATTCATTGATTATGAAATTTAATTTAATTTAGACAATAATTAAAATGTTCTTTTAGATAAAGATCCAAAAACTAAGATTTGATCAACTTATATAGGTTAATTTGACTTATCATTTTATGCTAATGACTTTTTTCTCTTTATTTGATCCTTAAATTCTTTAGAAATGAATTCATTATGAATTTATAAAATGCCTTAATTAATACAAAAGAAATCATCAATAAAATAGTATACAATATTCTTATTCATTTCAATATTTTATTATTAGAGCATAGTCATAGATTATTTTGTAATTTATGATTATATTATTTTTAAGAATGTTTAAGCATCAAATTATGGAGAATCAAGATGAATTTTAACAATAACTTTATCCAAATTTTTAATTTATTCAACTGATTCTACATCAACAACTGCATTTAAACTTTCAGCTATTTACTTTTTTTTTAATGCTGCACCTCTATTTTTATTAGATTTAGTAGTTCTCTATTGAGGAATAAAAGGATTATAAAAAGTTTTAATTAAATATTCTGGATTTCCATCCCATTATAAAGTAATATGTTCTAATTTCTTTTATCTTTTATTTTACTCTCTTTATAAGTTCAGATTCTCTGGAGGTGCTTAATCAGATTCTTTCCATGTAGTTTATTGGATTTACTCTTAAATCTATTAGACTCTCACACTCTTATACCAATTTTTCGAATTATTCCTTGAGTTTTTTAATTTCAAGAATACAGTCAAGATTAAAATGAGGTCTTTCATCTTTTAAGTACTTAAAAATCTTAAAAGCAATAAGTCCTTTATCTTATAATTTTTTATCAGTTAATACATGAGTAGATAATTAAAGCAATTTGTATTCCTCATCTTCAAGATCTGCAAATACTTTAATGAATTCAATTCTTTATGGATGTTTTTCTAAAATATTCAAAAATAATTCAGCACTATATGCAGATTTCCTTAAACTACCATCAAAAACTTTAGATTTATTTCCTATACAATATAATAATCCAAATGGTAATTATTCATTACCTATTAAATATAATCGAATTTCTTTAGGATTTAATTACAATTTGAATATATCAAGTTGTTTAAGATATTTAGATGTCTTAACTTTAATTTTTTGTTAGAATTCTTTGATTTAGGTTAAGACAGCTATAATTTATTACTAATTATTCATTAAATATATATAATGTCATTTATTAATCTTTGGAAGATTGTTTTAGCTTTAACTCATTTATGAACCTGTTTGATAGAATTATTAATTGGCTTGACTATTGGGTCTATCTTTATCATTTGGATATCTTTCTTTATCTATTTTATCTCTATTATTTTTTGATTTTTCTTGCATTTATTTGTATCCAACACCAAACTAAAATATTATTTTAAATATATATACTCTTCCCATTCTTTCAGGAGATGTCTCTTTAGGTGGGAAATGTGCCCATCCTCTATAATCTCCTAATTATCCTTTAAATTTATCTAATTCTTTATCACATGAAGCACAAGACCAAAGTTATTTCTTAGCAAATAAACCTTCCTAATCTTTAGATCCTCCTTCTCCTTCTAACATCATAAATATTTAATTAATCTATTTTAATTTATAAATTATAAAAATACTCTTTATTCTAGATATATCAAAGCTTTCTTAGTTTCAGATTTATTAGCTAATTATTTAATGAGAGCTTAAACAACTTCTTCTAATCTAGAGACAAGATCATTTTAAAGTTTTTCTAAATCTTCAAGTTCAGCCTTCTTTTCTAATTTAATTCTTAATTCTTCAATTTATTTAGATAATTCATCTCGAACCTATTTTAATTTAGGTTCAAATAATGCCAAGAGATCTTCTCTTGTAACCACTCCATCAATTTTCTTTCCAAATTAAGCTATTTTAGCTTTATTTGTATCTTAATCTTTTTTCATTTAATCTTATATTTCTCTTAATTCCTATAAACCAGAAATGATTGAATCAGTTTTAGTTTATTTCATCTTATTTTCTAATTCAGCAATCTTTTATTAAACTTATTAAGCATTTTATGAAAATTGAGATTTATGATTAATTAATTCTCTAATAATAATATAATTAAAATAATTACTATTCATTTTAAGCAACTTAATCTTATAATTCTTTAAAAGTATTTAAAAAATCTGGACTTAATTAAGGTCCTTTACTTGGACTATTATCTAATTGTGGTTAAGATCCACGTTTAGTTTTGTTTAAAAGATCTTTAATTTAAGCAATTTCATTTTTGAGTTTTTCTTATTCAGTTAAATCTCCTTTTTTACCAAGATTTATTTTAAATTCTCTTCTAACTTTTTCAATTTCTTCATCAATATGATCATATGTTTATTTTTATTATAATGCAACTTTTTAACCAAGATTAGTTAGATCTTATTGAGTAGCATAATTTTCTAATAAAGCTCTTATTTTATTAATTTCTGCCAAAATAATTACCATTTAATTTTCTCCCATATTATTTCCTTCTTCACCTGAATTACCAAATGAAGCTAAATTTAGTTATGTTTATAATTATTCTAATAAAGTAAAGAGTTTTTTAATGTCATTTTTGATAATCAATAGATCTTCACTATCAACATTAGATCCTACTCCTTAAACTCCATCCCTATTTTTTTTTCTTAATTCATCAAGTAATTCAAATAATTTTTAAATTTCTTCTTCATGATTATCTAATTTTTTATTTATATCAGTTAAATCAACTTCAGAATTTGGTTAATCTACATAATCTTAATCTTTCATTTAGATTGGTTATAATAAATTTTTTGGTTAATTATTGATTTATTTTAGTAATTCTTTATATTAAGATTCTAATATAATATAAATAATATATTTACCAAGTTATGCTAATCTATTCTAAACATCCTTTAATGAATCATCTGATAATGGTTTAGATTATTAGATTTGATAAACATTAGTATCTGGTTTTTATGTTTATAAATCAGATATTATTTTATTTTGATCATTTATAAGTTTACGAAGTTTATCTAATTCCTCATTAATTTTATCAATTTATTCTTATTTTTAAATTATATCTTCAGCATTTTTATTTATTTATTATTACTCTTATTCTTAAGCTTTAGCAATTTCTTTAATTTAGATATCTTAATCTCTCAAAATATTATCTAAGACATAATTAATTAATATTTAATACCATATTTTTATTTTAATGCTTACAACTCTGCTTTTGTAGCAAAATTCTAATGAATTTCCTTTACTTAAGAATCAATCACATCTATTTTATCTTTTGTATCAGTCTATTATGATTCTTCCCTTAATTTCTATCATTTATAAGTATCTTTACCTGCACCCAATCACTATTGTCTTTCACTTATCCATTTATAAGTATCATGCCCTTATGTAACTGTTTGAGAATAGAAATAATGACAGAAAAATTCTTTTACAAGATTTCTTCTGAAAATGAAACTTGCATCATCTTTTCTAGACTCATATTAGCTAAATCCTAATCAAAAGAAGTGAAGTTTGGGTCAAATATCACATTTATAATTTGTTCATCCATTTTAATTAAATTAATGAATAGATTCTTTTTCACAGGACAAGCTACTCCTTTAGAAAACAGCGAATTCGATGACGAGTACACTCTCAAAGTACCTTCAGAAGAAGAAGTTCGAATTGTAGCTGTTAGATTAAGAAATTGTATAGTCCTCTTCTAATTATATTACTTTAGGCCAATATTTTTTAACAGGTATAGATGTATGCAGAGAAAAAATCTTCAAAAAGCATCTTGAAGATGAAAAAGGTACTCCCAATGGTTTCTTGCCATGCAAACCACTTGTAGATAGCTATTATTATTGCATTTCATAAGTATATATATATATATATTAATCATTAGGGATAATATGGATAATCAGTCTAAGATGCTCCAACTGAAGCATAAGATAATCTATAAAAATTTCAAAGTTGCTTATTCAATAAATTGAATCCAGCCAACTATTGTAAAGGGTTTATCTTTTAATAAATATTCTTAGATTTGCTAGTAAAGCAGTCAGAGATTTGTATCATCTTCCAGGTACCAAAATTAAAGATACAACAATATGATTACGCATAATCAATAATTGCATAATAATAATAATAAAAATAAAACTAAAATTATTTAAATTCAATCATCATTTCCATGATTATTATTATTATCATCATCTTATTATTTTTTCTTTTGTGTATTTCTTCTATCTCTTTTTTAATTTCTATCCTTATTATCACGACTATTCTATTTATTTCTTGATCCTCTCTTATTTTATCTATTTTATTGATCAATCAATTTCATTAAAATTTCATTATTTAAATCATTATCATCAGATTCATCACTTTATTATTATTATTATAATTAAATATTTGGAGGATACATTTATGGATACATTCCATAAGGATTTTAATATTACATCATACCCTATTATTATAATAGTTATTATTATTAAGGTATAAATCCATATTATATTTATTATCTTGAGTGATCATATTCATCTATTCTCTATTTTAATTACTTTATTTCATTCAAAATATGTTATTTTTATAAATCATCTCTTTCATTCAATAATTATGCTAAACTATCATCCTTCTCTGGATCAAATATTGGTTTCCTATTCCCAACCAAAGTAGACAGTTATTAAATATATTGATTTTATTCTTCAATTTGTTTTTGCATATATAACAATTTCTAATTTCCTTAAATTGTATTAGATTAAGGTCTTGTCTAATTCTAATTACTTTAAGCTGATGCTTATCGTTGCATTTATTAAGACTATATTTCTGGATAATCTACTGCTTATATAGATTTGTTTTATTTTAAGTTCTAAACTGATTATAATTCAGTTTACAATGGCTCCATTGGAACAGTGTTTTAAACATTAAAAGTAGGTGAATAATTTTTGTAATGTATTTGATTATGTTCATTTCTTTATTTATCTTTTTAAATCAAATCTCTTTATAATTGCATAGATTGTTATTCTAAATAATATAGATGATCTTCTTTCTCCTTCATTCTCGTATTATAATCACTAACCTTTTTAAGCATTTTTTATTACTGTCTACTCCTATTATTACATTAACTATATCAGTTAATCAAACTTCTATTTATTAGAATTGGCTTAAATTATAGGATGATATCCAGCACTATAACCACTAGGTGGAGCTTTGGAAAACATGTTTTGTCCTAACATCTAAAAAGTATTTTAGTATTGATCCATTCAATTAAATAAGATAATTAAAATATGCATTAATTTAGAGATCAAAAGTAGACTATTATGAAACATATAAAATCTATAATATGTATTATAATTAATATATATTATATCATAATTAGTATCTCCTAAAATATAATTAATATCAATTACATTAATCTTCATATAAATTAGGTAATCTATGTATAATTATATTCAAAGATTTACAATTATAAAATTAAAGCGACTTTTCTGATTTTTTATAGCTAAGTTTAATGAATCATTCATTAAAAAATTAATAAGTTTTATGTAAATAGTAAGATTGAATATTTAAGCTAATACCTCAAGGAATAGACCCCTTAAATCACCAGAGAAAAGGTTAACTACAACAATATAATTTCCCAATTATATATTCTTAGGTCCTTAGGAAAACATAAAAATTGTGAAATATTCAAAGACCATTATTTCAAGTAGTATCAAGTTGTTAAGATCAAGTTCACCATAAAAAACTTAAAACATAAGTTTAGCTTTAGAATTCGCTCATGCCTAACCTAAACATTAAAAAACATAAAGTGTTCAACTTAGTCAATAAAATGTTGAATAATTTTTCAAAACTTAATTCTAGAATCATGAATCAATTCAAGGTAAACCATATCCTTTATCAAAATATGGTTATGGACTTGTAAATAATCATAAATCTGAAATGACTTTAGATACAATAAGTGATTATCCAAATACTCCCACTTTAACAGTTCCTGCGTTAAAAATTGTTGATAAAGCAAGTAATGTTTGGAGTGGAAATAAATTCAATTTATCAAAGAAATTAAATGGATCAATTCAATTCTAAAATGGATTTGTTTATGAAGGAGAATTATTGAATTGTGATAATACAATAATAATAGATGGTTATGGAAAGCTATTTTGTGATGGATCAAAATTGAGAATAATTTATGAAGGAAGATGGAAAAATAACTTATTTCATGGAAAGGGAATATATTTCAATCAATACTAAATTGAATCTTCTAAAGATTGGCATTTTAATTGGAAAATGATTTAAGGTAAGATATTAATTATATATTATTAGGAACTTTCAATAAAGGAGAAATAATACAATGTAAAATTGATTTTTTCTTAAGTGAAGAGATATTGTTACATAATATAGATTACTAATAATGAATTAAATACTATTTTTAATATAAAATGATTATATTATCTACTATATCAACTCAATTTATTAATGTAATTATTTATTGTCCATTTTAAACTATTATTCTTTAACTTTGATATTCCATTACTAAATATTGTTTATATAACAAATATTAATTCTAACATCTAACTTATTCTATATTAGCTATATGAATTAATTGAAAACTCAAATTAAGTATTTATTTTAATAAATTTATCTGAAATGATTGATCAAGTCTGAAAACATAATGATGACTAATTAATCTATTTAAGTTGTTTTAAAATATATATAAATTCTCTGATTTAAATCAGTTTACAAACTTGGCACTAGGAGGTTTATTTTATTATGAGGCACCTTGAGCACCTTATTCAGCAGGCTTTAGTATTTGGAACGAACACATAAGGGATTCATCAATAGTCATCATAGAACCTGCATATGAGACTGCATACAAATACCTGCATTATCAAACTCACCACAATAATTTGGAGCTGAAAATAGAGTCACTAATTATCTTTTACTAAAGAACTCATAACCATCTTCTACTACCTATAATAAGAGTTGTAATTACTTAATGGGCTCTACATATAAGATCTAATTCATGCTTTTTAAGGAAAACTTGTACAATTTCTTAACTAAAAACATAAGAAACTCCTCTTTCATTATCAGCCCATCCTTAGACATCTTTATCTGGATCAGACCAAAGTAAATCACATAAGAGTCCTGTATCTGGTACATCAGTAGGTCTCATAATTCTTCTTATTTATTCTAAATTAGATAATTCAGGTGATAAGCCTCCATGCATACATAGAATCTTTTCATCTATTAATGCTGCCACAGGTAGACAATTAAAGCAATCTGTGAATGTTTTCCATAATTTAATTGTATATCGACGTTTACCTTAATATATAATAAAATTGCTTACATTCATCATAAAAACCATATATTCTATTGATGGATGCACATTCATGATTACCTCTTAAAAGGAAAAAGTTCTCTGGGTATTTAATTTTGTATGCCAATAATAAACAAATTGTTTCTAATGATTGTTTACCTCTATCTACATAATCACCTAAAAAAAGATAATTGCTCTCAGGAGGATAACCACCATACTCAAATAATCTCAGTAGATCAAAATATTGACCATGTACATCGCCTATAAAATCATTAAAATTAACACATCACCACAAATTTTTAGAGGTGCCTCTAATTCCAACAATATTGGTTAGCTAATGAAAATGTCTCTTGCTTTTATACAAAGACCTCTAACTTCAGGTTCTGTTAAATTTACATTTTTTCCTGGCTTACTCCCTCTTACACTTAATAATCTCTCAATTATGTTATCTACATCAATTTCCCCCTATTTATCCTTTGCCATTTTGATATTTTCTTTTAATAATAAATATAAAATGGCAAATTAAAACAATGATAGCATATTGGATTTTAGAGATATATGTACTAAACAAAAGATTGTCATTCATGAAGGTTTACTATGGAAATATTTGGATACTCCTTATTCAATACCTCCTTTATCTTAATACAATCCAGAGACTTGTAAAATAAGCTACACAATTAAGGAATACTCAATTTAAGGAAAACTTTTGAATAAGGATTATAAAAATATAAGAAAGATATAGCTTAAGCATGATAAAAAATCATCTTTTGGATTACATTTATGCTTAAATTAAATGGGAAATAAAGAGGTTGCTGTATTTGAAGTGAATCCAAATTTGAGAAAATCAATTATTTAATTGGAAACTGAAAATGAATGTTAAGACATTCCAATCATATAATTTATAGAGAGCAAATATAGAAATATATTAGATTAACCTTAAATATGGATTATTGAAGTACATGATATAGAAGAGATGGAGGATAATGAAAAATTAACTTTAGAAGAGAGATAATAAAGAGTAAAATAATTGAAACCTTAAGCTGGTTAATTATTTAAAGAGAAGAAATTTTAAGAAGCTATTTAAGTTTACAAAACTCTTTACGCTAAAATTGGCTAAATTCCGAAAGCTTTGAAAAATAAAATGACTTAAGAATAAAAGACATTTTTTTAGATTGAACTCTCAAGGGTTTTTTCTAATTAAGCTATTTGTTACTTATAATTGTAAGATTATACAAAAGCAATAGAAACATCTAAATAAGCTATGAATGAATGGGATTAAAATTTTAAAGGTACAAATTTTCTGATCATCTTTAGCTTATTTTATTTATGCAAAAGCTCATTTTGAAAGAGGTTAAACAAGTGAAGCCCTTGAATATTTTTAACAGATTATTAAAAAATTCCCTAATGAAGATGTTACAGAAGTATAATTATATTTGTAAAAATGTAAATAAATCAAAACTACAAAAAGTGAGCAAGAATTATATAAGAAAATATTTGAAAGATTATAAGATAAAGATGAAGATGATATACAAAGAGAATAAAAAGAGAAATTTGAAAAAGTTGAAAAAAACAGATAGACTGAAAAAATCTTAATTTCAGCCAAAAATGGATAATCGATTAATCATGAAGAAATTTAAAAATTATAATGATTTCTTTATCATAAAAATTTACTCCTGCATAAAGGACAATCACTTTTATTGCTAATATGAAACCATTTCTAAATACAAGTAGAATGAAATTTATGTTTGCATGTTCTACAAGCCATCTTTGGTAATTCTCCATTCTTATTGATTACACAAAAACATACAACACATTCTTCAATATCTAACAATATTTATTAATTAGATTTATACCATAAAATTATTCATCAATATACTTCTTCCATAATTTTAATACTGATAATATAATATCATTTTCTTATTATAAGATAGTTCTTATCATTAAACTCCAGTTTTATGATTTATCTTCACTAATCTAAATTAAATTCTTAGTTTTCACTTTTAAAGGCTTTAAAGGAAAATCTATAGGAATTTAAATAAGGATTTATAGTTTTTAGTTATAAGTAGCTGTTATTTCCTATTGATTTTTAGAAATATTAATATCAACACCTTCATTATGTAATTCTATTTTGTTTAATTTAATAAATTCAATTTCCCTTTAATAAATTGCTTTACTAATAATCTAAAGTATATTGTCTAATTATTTCTTTTATGTTTGATTGCATTCTTAATTGTACCATAACTTAAAATAATTCTATTAATTCAAAATAAAATAATAAATTGAAATTACAATAATCTTTAATAATTCAGATTAATCATCCTAAATTTCCATTAGATTTAATTCATATTAATAAATTTCTTTATAATTAAACTTTGCCATTATTTCATTATCATTTAAGTATTATAACAAATAAAACAAACTGCTTAAATAAGTAGGATACTTATCTTAAAATTAAATACAATTTTTTTTCTATAAAACAACAAGCCAAGCAAGTAAATAAGTTAATATTTTACCATCAAGAGGGAATGTTATTTTATCTTATACATCTTCCTCATCTTCCTCATCTAATTATCTAAATCTTCTCATTTCTTCCTTTTTCATATCAAATCCATCCAAAAAAAGACTTAAACCACTATAATCTTATATATTCTTTAATGCAATAAATGCAACTTTTTAGATACTAATGAATGGACATTATAATAATTGATAATATATTTTATCATCAATCTTTTGCCCTATTTTCATCTGAATAAAAAGCAATAGAGTTTCTGCATATTCAATAAATAGAATATCATTCTATTCATTCTTAAATTTTGGATTTTGATTTGAATCTATACAAAATTGAATTAATTATAATAAAGAATTTGTTAAATCAAAATTTAGTTAATCTTAAAATTCTATTGGAAATACTTCTATAAAGTTCAATATTTTTCTAACCAATTAAAGTGCTGATACAATACTAAATGAATAGTATAGTTTAAATGGTATATTCTATTAAAATAATTACTTAAATAAATTAATAATTTATTTTAAATAAGCAGCAAAAGGTGTAATTGTTTTTCTTTCACATATTATATATATAAAATCAAAAGCAACCATTTTATCATAATTTGATTCCAAATTCATCTCAAATAGTAATTTTATTATTTAATTTAATTCTGTTTGATTTTCTAATTCTATGAGATTATCTTCCTATCTTAATATAAGAGTATACAAATCCAAATATTAAATCTAATTATTTTGATAATAAGTCTATAAAACATTTTAGAATTATTGCTTTACATCATCTACATTTATTATTTATCTCATAAATATCAACTTATTTACATTTTTAGTATCCAAAGCTATTTTAAGTTATTCTACAATTATTTATGCTAATAAATCTATTTATTTTGATTTATTTTAATTCTTTGTCTCCTCTATTGTTATTTATTTTATTAGGTTTTTTAGAGCTATTCCATAAACTATTTCAGTGTTATTGAATAGAACCTTTATAAAATCCAAACTTTTTGTTTATTATTGTTAATAAGAATGTAGGAAAATTAAAATAATTTGATTTCCCAAAATATTCGATATGAATCTCTTCAACTTATGATCATATAACATAATGGATGAATAATTGGAAGCTAGAAATATAGCCAATAATTGTAATTAGTTATTTTAATACATTTTATTTAAGTAATCCTATGAAATTTCAATTAAAGATAAGATTTTCCATGATATAGGACTTTAAAAATTAAAATTTAAAAACTATATTAAATCTTGGCTATTTAGTTATTTAAATATATCTGTAAAGAAATCAAGATATTAATTTAAGGTATCAGTTTTTATTAATGGCAAAATAGTTTAGAAAAATTAAACAAATAAGTTTTAATATTCTTTGTTTATTAAATTATAAAGGAAAGTACCTTTATGACTTTAATTTTATAAATATAATTGTAATAAAACATCGAATATTAATTACTAAGGTTGTAATTGATTCATAATGTATGATAATTCTTCGAATATTTAAAGTTAAATTTTATCTATTTTTTTGATAACTTATTAACCTATTTATGTATATTTTGATTTCAAAATATCTAAAATTTATTAATTAGCATTTTAAATAATACAAGGAATGAATATTTTTTAACTTAAATTAGTTATTGTAAGTGATAAACTCAAAAATTTGGTCAAAAAAGTTTCATTCTATTGTAATTATTAATATTTAATAAATTCTTCAATAAGATTATATTCTTATTATGAATCTTTTATAGTTAAATATTTTGAATAAAATTGTGGATCTATACTTGCATCTATAAAATAATGTAAACAAATCCATTTTAATTTGAAAATGTGTTATTCTTCTTTTGGAATTACTTATTTGTATTCTTAAGTAATTATCTTTTATAAAATAGATTCAAATAATTATTATTCATTTATTCTTTATAAATTATAGATATATATTTTAATTTAGGCACATTTCTTTATTAAATCTTCTGAAGAAATCAGTTAAATGGAATTAAAAAAATTATTGATCATTTCATAAATCTTTTAATCCAAGTTTTTTTTTTTTTAAATTTAAGAATTTGGTATGATTTCAAAAAGCAAATATCCTTTTTCGAAATCGTTATTTGTATAGATTTCATCAAATATATATATCAAATATTCTTAAACAAATTGATAGGCTGAACTTTATTCCTTCTTAATTTTGAGTAATTATTCAACCATAGTTACAAATACTTAATAATCACCTAATTTAAGAGTCCTTAATTCAGTCATAATAGCTTATATAATTTCATTTAAGAATTCTTATTATTCTTGTTTTACTTTTAAAATTTTTAAAAACTATTAAAAAATTGAATGCACATACTAATATGGATTATGATTATATGCCTAAGCACCTTATTTAAATAGAGTATTTTGTAAAAGTTACTTGATTGATTAGGCAATAATATTTTTAACTTATCCTAAAAATTAATTATATTAAATCAAAGAAGGAATTATACTTTTGCAAATTAGAAAATAGATTGTTTCAAAATAACTATTTATTAAATTTTCTGAAAATAATCTACTATCTTCATGAGTAATACCTTTTAATATGGCATTTAATAATTTTGTTATGGAAGCTAATTTGTATCTAAAATGTTCCTCTTTTTTAATATTGATTACATTATAGATAGGATTAAGTGATACAAATAAAACTAATTAATCATAAAATAATTTTCCAACACCAAAACCAGCTTAAGATATTAATTCCAAAGATTTATTTTCAAGATCTTAAAGTTTTAAAATTTAATCTTATTAAACTTTTTAGAATAATTTAATAACAAATCCTTTCCATAATGCACTTACAATTAAAATATCTTTTTATTCAAAGAGTTAGATTGTCTTTTTAAGTATTTGATCACTTTTATAAAGGACAAATTGAGTTGATATATCATTAGACAATAGAAAATGTAATGTTTCAATAATAGTTGCTACAATACTTATCTTTTCAGTATTGAGTAATTCTACAATAATGGTAATTTGATTTGTAAAATCAAGTTGTATCATAATTTATTCAATAAATTTATTATCAGGATTCCATAATATAGCTGTTTTAATTGAGTTAATTGCTGATACTATCAATCTCTCATATAAATATTAAGCTTTGTCATCTTCTAAATTTATTTCTTATTTGATAGTAGTTATAGATAGAGATAGATATATGTTTAAATCAATCATGTATTGATCACTACAATATTTGAGAGCTTATACTTATTTTTCTTTAGTTGGAAATGCAATTTGAAAGGCATTCATAGCTGTATTTGAGATCTAATAAATAAATGATATAAATTTATACTTCAGAATTTTAATCATTGATCATAATAAACCATTATGGGAATAATTACTTGAATTTCTTAGATAAGGATTATTTTCCATATTAACAAATTAAGGATAACACTTGATTGGATAATTCTAAAACTCTTCTTTCATATTCATTATCAACATATTTTTTATATATATTGATAAATGTAGGTGTAAATTAATCAAAGAATTCTTATGATTTATTAGGTAATAGAGTTTTGAGTTCTGATAAGGTTTTAATTTTGGTTGTCTCACTTTTTTTCTGAAGAAGATGAAGAATTTTATGGATTTCAGGATCTATAATCACATTTTATTCAATATTAACTTTCAAGTATTAAGTAGCTAATTAGTTGAATAAGTAAGTAGTTTAATCAATCATATATATATTAATTGTTATTGTAATTTTATTTAAGTTTAGACATATCAATAACTTTTAAAAATTGAGAAAGAATTTTCAATTATCATTTATTGATTTATAATTAATTAATAAAATAAAGGAAATTAAAAATAATACAATAAATTTTCAATTTGGACATTTCCTTTCAATAATACTGAATTTTCCTGATTCATAATATTCACTTTTTGCAACCCAAAGTGATTAAAATGAACTAAGTGAAGCTAATATTGATCCTCCAATAAATACAGAGTGATATCTATTTTACTATATTAATATATATATATATTTTATACATTTGTTGGATACATTACTAATTTGACTTTACACATAGGTGGTGCTAGAGCAGATAAAGTTGTCTATAATTTATTTAAAAATCCTGGAATATTTGAAGAACCACCAGTTGAAATAACAGTTGATGATAATAATTATTTAATATCATTTGTAGAATTATTTATGATATCCATTAACATATGTTAAATACCTTTAAAGTTTTCATTATTATAAAATAATTTATCTGCAATTTCTAATAATTAAGATTATTATATTGATATAAATTTACCATCTGGTAATTCATATTATGGATTAGTATCAATAGTTTCATAAGTAAGAAGTGATTATTTAATATCTCTAGCTTAACATGTTTTTTTGAATTAATTATATTCCCCAACAATATATTATTTAAAAGGTTCATTAAGTTATTCTCCTCCAATAGGTGCTTATAATTAAGTTTTTAATAATGTATATCCATCATGTACAGCTGATGCAGTTGTAGAATAGGCTCCTATATCTAATATTAATGCTGTAGATCGACCAGCTGAAAAAGTAGCTAAAACAGCATTTCTAATAGTAAAGAAATTTGGAATCTCCATACTCTCAAATAATATTTCAATCACTTTTTAGAGATCTTATTTTGATTAAAAGTTATTAGCTAATAAGAGACTATAATCTTTAGGTTATACATATAATTTCTCATATATCTTAGATAAAAGTTGTTCATAAAGATCTGAATTAAATGGTTATAGAATATCAAGAATTTATTATGTATTTCCTACACCCAAAGCTTCATCACCAAATTAAAATGTTTCTGTACATTTTGTAAAGGTACTCCATCTAGGAAAATCATCTCCTGTAAATCCTACTCTAGTATAAAGATTCCCAATATCAGCTACTACAGATAATATTTCATCACTATTCATATTTAATTAAAATAATGCTTAAAGTTCATGAATTCTTTTCTGTTGCCATTTAATTAGCCTATAATTCTGCTAAAATTATCAATTCAGTCAGATTATCATCAGATATTGGTTAAAAATGGAAAGGTGTTGATGATCCTGTCACTATTGCTGATATTTAAGCATAATCATACATTATTTAATAATTACATAGACATTGGTATTATTGTTAAATTAATCAAGGCCAAAGTTAACAATTATTGGAGAAGAATCCATTTCATATTCTTAACCTATTAATTTACCAGATACTAATCTCTAATTATATGATGAGAATATTTTTAATAGAACACATTTAAATCATATTATTAGAACTTAATATGAAATTGATGATTTATGTGTTTGGGTTGATCCTTTAGATGGCACACTAGATTTTGTTAAAGGAGATTATGAAAATGTTACTACTTTAATTGGAGTTTCCTATAAAAAATAAGCATTAATGGGAATTATCTCATAACCTTTTATTAAATTACAAGAACCTTAAAATACATATGAATTTAAACCAAAAATATATTTTGGTCATTAACCATAATAAAAAGTCTTTTATACATATGATTCTATATCAAATATTCCATCAGAATTAAAGAAACCTTAATTTGATCCATTGAATGTTAGATTATGTACTTAAAGAAATAGATTAACTAATAAAGAATTATAGAAAATTAAATCTTTAGGTTGTTAATTATATTAGGTTGGTGGTTCAGGAAAAAAGAGTCTAACAGTTCTTGAGGGTTAAACTGACATGTTTATTTGTTTGGGTGTAGGAATGAGTAAATGGGATATTTGTGCACCTGAAGCATTATTTAAGACATTTGGTGTAAGAGCATAAATTCTATGATAAGGGAGATTTCCTTGGATTAGCTGGTTAACATTATGAATACAATCCCAATGATAAATCATTTGACAATCCTTATGGAAATTTATCAAGCATCCATTCAGAATTATTAGAAAAATACTTACCCAAAACTTATGGCATGTTATGATATATTAAATTTAATTAAAAATTAATGGGTAACGAATAAATCAAACCAAGTATTGCACATTCAACTGAATGGACATTTATAAGAGAAATCAAATAACATCCTTTATTTGGACATATCAAAGTATACAAAGGACCTTCTAATTAATTATAATGTTTAAAGACAGTTATTGTAGAAGAGTCCTAATATAAAGATCAAATGGATTCCCTTAAAAAAATGATTGTTAAAGATGTCTTATCATAAAACTAACCAAATTGTTCTTCATTAATTAGTGTCAATCGTTTAGAGACATAAAAACAAGAAGAATTTTGTTCTAATTATGTCAAAATATATTTAACAGCCGATTATTCAGATCAATAAATTTAATAACCAAAAGATGTTAAATTATTTATGCTAAATATAATTCAAGCACTCTAAGTTATGGATTAAATAGGTGTAAATAATTGTTAATTTTGTACTTCTAAAATTCTACAATTTGATGATCATGTTAAAGTTGTTAATACATAATTATTTACTGAAATTTCTGATTATGAATAACTTTATTTTAATGAAGTTTCTAAAAATGATTGGATGATAGCACCAGAAGTAATGAATTCTTTGAAAGTTAATTGTCCTCCATCATTCAATAGTGAATTAGCTGTTATATTTAATTTTGGAATCATTATGATTAATTTATTAACAGGAGTTCATCCTTAAGATGCATAAATTTATGATTATAAGAATTTGACACTCAATGATAATTTCTCATCTTATATTCATTCTATTGATTAATTACAAATACCAAGTAAAATTATTTTAATATTCCTTATTTTAGATAATATTAAACAATTAATTTAAGATTGTGTTAATGTTAAGGCCACTCTAAGACCAACTTTTAAGTCTATTACTAATTTATTAAGATAAGTTGAAATTCCACTTTAAGTTTCACAAATAAAAAATGAAGATGTTCCAACCAATTAAATATTCAATCCTTGTTATGAAGATGTTAAAAAAGTCTTAAGTGAATCTCATGTTAATAAAAATCTTAATTTTCATAATGAATCTCCATAGAAGATTGAAAAATAAGATTTTTTGACTGATACTTAATAATCAGCATAATTTAGAAAATCTAAATAAATCTATAATTTAGAAAATGCTTATAATTCTAGAGCTTCCATCTAATAAAAGTAACAAATCTAACATACTTCTAATAAAGTTAAGACTTAAACAAAAGTATAAAAAGTGAAAAGCCCAAATTAAAAGCCTAAACCAATCAGGGCTAATGGGAATCATCAAAAATGATATTATTATATAACTATTTTATTTTCAAATTTTATTAGTTTTCATCCCTAATGTCTGATTATTAGATTAAATATTAAGAAATAAAAGGGAGTCTAGCACTTCTATTGTAATAAAATCATATCCTCAAATAATAACTCAAAGAAGCAAGTCAGGAAGTACAAGAAAAATAATATTTAAAAGAAGAATGGGCATAAGAAGTATAAAAAATATAAGAAACTATACATCAATTATCTTATGATAACCAAAGTAAAAATGAAATTGATATTAGATTTATAGCAAGAAAATGAGTAATTAATTAGGGATTATTAAGAGTCTTCATTTCTTAATGAATAATAAATTGAATAGATAACAATTCTTAAATAATAAAATGAAAAACTCTTAATCTAATTGGATGAGAGTAAATAATAAAATTTGTAAAAGGATATAACTATAAAATAATAGAGAGATGAATTTAATAAATAATTAGAAAAATAACAATCATTACATTATGATGAAATCAAAAAGTTATAAGGTATAATTGACAATTAAAGTGGATTAATTTAATCTTATGAAAAATTGAATGAAATTGAAAAAGTAGATACTTAAAATTCATTTTATTAATAATAAATGGTAGTTGAAGATTAGATGATGGAATTAAAAAATAGAAATATAATATTAACAAATAAAATCAATGAAGAGAAATTGAAGTATGATTAGTTATATGAATAACACAAAGATGAGGTTATGAAATTATAAGGTGTAATTAAAGATTAGAAGGAACTACTTTCTCAATATGAAAGAATAATTGAAAGAGATAAAAATTAAATGTAACCTTAAAATGAGAAAAATATACCTTATATCCAATCATAGATAATTCCATAATAAATAGTAACACCATATTAATAAAAATAATAATCATTTTAACCATAATAATAATAGGTATTGACTACACCCTTATAATATGAATAATATATTTAGCCTTAATTATCTATCTAATAGACTACATATACATAACCTTCATATACATAACCTATGAATAAAAATATAATCTATACTTAACCTATTTCACATAGATAACCAAAAACCTTTTTTACGAATAATAAAATTAATCATTAACTATAATAGTAATAATTAAAGGAAACAAAGAATTAAAGAGAATATACCATTTAAAAAAATAGTTTCCATTTAGATGAAGGAGATGATTGTTAAAGATCTGATCGAGAATTTTAAGAATAATTTTTATATAAATTTTAAAATGTTATAGGAAGAATGGAAGATAAACTACAATAAATGTAGAGTGAACTTAATATTTCAGATGTTTCTGATAAACCAAGAAAACTAAAATGATTAAATTTATATATTGTTAATTGTATTGTTAAAAATCACCATGGAAATTATTCTTAGTGTTATACAAATGTTACTTATTTTCTTTATGTCTCTAAATGTAAATATAAAAAATTACCTACTGGAATTTTTGATAGACCAGTTTATTTTTAAATTTCATCTACATTAAATTGATTTATTGGTTATTAAGGCTGAATCTTAATTTAATTTGTTTAATGTAAAGGACTGTTATTACCATAATTCTATATAATATAAATGAATATAATTTTACAATTGTATTTTAAAATCCAAAATTTTATTAATGAGATGGTTAACTTAATTATTAATTTTGTGTCATTGCTTAAAAATTTTGATAAGGAAGTTATAAATATTATTATTCTTATTATTATTCCTATTATAATTGAGTAAATTATTCTTTATTTTATTATAATTATATTCCTATTTATTATTGTAATTATTAATTTTACTAAGTTAATCCTTATTTTTAGATTCTAATTTTGTTAAGCTCTTCATTAATAACCTTATATTGTTCTTATAAATTTGAAAATATAAGTCTCAAACTAAAATTCAATTATTTATTTACTTATCATTCAAGACCTACATTTATTTTACATCCTCTTGTTTTTCAAATATAATACTTTAATATAATTAATTTAATTAAGTTTGCATTTGATAAACTTATTAAGTAGAATCATTAACCTATTATCTCACTTAATTTATCCCATTTTAATCATATCCTGGTATCATATTCACATTTGTTGGTATATTTAACGGTTAATTAACTTATTATATCTATTGAAAATTTTAAATTGGTTATATTCCAATATTAGCATTTGATCCTAATCTTGGTCTAGGTTAATTGAGTAAATTAGAATTGGAACCAAATCTTTATTGAGGAATTAAGTTTTAATTTGAACCCAATCTACTTCTATTAGGATTAATGGATAATTTATTAGTAATCTATAATAAAGAATCAGATAAGGTGATTGGTAAAGGGAATTTAAATTTAGAACATAACTAAACTAAATGCAAAGCAACTATGAATTCTCCTTTATTTAAATAACCCTTTTCTCCTATATCACAAAGATTCCATAATTCTTTTAGTTAATCTAAACTCAACCCAGACTTAGAAAATAAAGCTCTTGCCTACATACCCTAGACTATCTAAGTGCCTTCTTAATCTATAGTAAGAAAATAATTTTCATATTTTTGCAACTATTCAAGAGAGATTTCATAATTAGGTGGTTAAAGACCTTGAAATTAAGGTAAAGAACAAGTGATATTTTTAGAGAGTAATTTTTCATCTGGAGAATAACCATTTTAAGCTAAAGCAATTAATTTAAGAGCAGCAAAAAATTCATCTTTTGTGAATGTTTGTCCATTAGATGATGTTATTTACCATATAGCCTATTATATTTAGTAAAGTAAATAATTACTCCTAAAGTTTATTAATTCAAACCACTTGCCTTAAAAAAATTGATCACCACATCTTATACAAGTATTCCTTAACCCTTGTAGATTCATCATTATAAATATTTACAGTCTAATCGCAAATAGTAAAGAAATATTGGAAGGTGAGTAATTCATCTTAAGTATATTAAATTGACATTTGTTATATAAAAATAATAATAAAATCAATTTTTTTCAATTTAGATATTCCTATTGATTACTTGATAGTAATCATATATTGTATAAATATTCTACACCACATATTAAATAAAAGGTTTATACATTTCTCCATAAATTTTAACTACTCCCTCCCATCCATATTCAATCATAATACAAGCAGCCACACTCTCCCAAAGATCACTCATAATCTTTGGTATTTATGTTGAATATTAATTAATTAAATAGAATTCATTAAATTCTTCCTATCTAAGTGAATCCAAGACTTTTTCTAATTCATTTTAAGTTTCTTAACACAATCCTATAGCATATTAATGATATCCATAATATAGAGCCATTGTACCCATAAAACCATTGTCAAGTAAGGATATCTTAGCAATATGTAACCATCCTGGACACAATAGTAATTTAGATTACAATTTACCTTCTCTACACATCTATTATTATTATTGAGTGTAGTAATATTTCTCACATTCTTTATGTACATTTGCTACAATCAATAATTCAAGTATTGCATCTCCCAAGAACTCAAGTCTTTCATAATCATCAACTGTCATTGCTTCACTAAGTCGAGATAATTTGCAACCCAAAAATTATTCAAATTAATCCAATGATTAATTGTAAATTGATTTTTGAACAAACGGTTTTAATTATTTCTATTATTTAAAAGGAAATATATTAGTATTATAGACATCAGGAAATTGTATTAGAGAATTACCAGAATAAAATATTTGGAAAATACCTTAAAATCCAAAATTAGTTAATTTAAAGAATTTGATTACATCACTGAATTCATAATTTTTAATATAACAAGCACCACATATAGCCTCATAAATATCAGCTTATTATTTTCTTGATAATTTAAAATCATCCACATCATTAATTGTTGTTGTCATATGATTTCTTACTTTTTTATAATGTATCTTTGAATTCATAGTTCGAATTTAAAGAGGTATATAAACATCAGATAAATGTTTATTTGTGATTAATTTTATTCTAAGAGAAGATAATAGACTTTCATTATTTAAACCTCTATCTTCAAATAACATTGCTGATGTTAGATATTTTATAACTGAATCTCCTAACATCTCAAGATTTTAATAATTTCTTTCTAAATTAAATGATGGACATGATATTGCCTCTTCTATACGTTCTATCTAAGCTATATTACTCAATTTATTATTGACATTCTAAGTTTTTGCATAATGCATCATTTGACATATTAATTATGAGAATAATCTACCAATTAAATTCATATATTCAATTGGTATAGGATAAGCAAATAGTTCACTTTATCCAGCCAAAAATATTTATTAACTTTTAGATACTAGAAATGAGCATTTAGAAATACTCTAACAATCTGGGCATACTAAAATAATTAAATATATATATCATACTCAAATTTTAATAATCAGCTTATTGATGCATCTAATTTATATGTTTCATTTATTATAATAAATAAAATTGTTAATCTTTTGTTTAATTATTGAATTTCTTACGAATAGCTTAAACTGAATTCATTGAATTAGGTAGATCTTTATTATCAAAAAATTTATATAGAGTCATTTCTAAATTGTTTACTTGATAATGTTATTAAATCTCACTTAATTCATTATAGATTTAATGATCTATCAAAAATCTAAAATATTCAATTAATTATGTATTTTTATCAAAACAATATAACACATTATACAATTTATAAGGGCTATCCATATAAACTAAACTATTAGATCTATAATGTTATTTGATGTATTTGAATTTACAATCTAAATATTGTTCCACTTTTTGAAAATCAATCCCTTACTCTCCTGGAACTGTTAGTATATTTACTTAATCACATTAATTTGGACTAATAAATGACTCAATAGTTCTAGCTTGTTTTGAATAAGATTTTGCTGAATTGTTTTAATACAAATCACAGAAAAGTAAAATATTGAAACTCACAATTGACTTAAACTATTCTATTGAAACAATTAATTTTTTTGAAGCTTTATAAGAAGGACATATATTCGAACTAAACATTATAAAGTCTATGATTTTATTATAAATATCAATTACTTAAATTACTATATTCAAAGTTCCTTGGAGAGATTAAAATTAATGATTGATCATCAATTTAAAAGTAATTCAGAAACAATAAAACCTTTTAACCCTTCTCAAAAGTAATGTAATGACTTGATATTTATGGTGGTAAATATCCTATTGATTGAACATTAGTTGTTTCAGTCATTAAGTTTATGAATATTATTTATACATAATTTTGAGTAACAAAAACTCAAATTTACATCATTAAATTATACAAAAAAAAAACAATTATAAAATATTTGTTTCCACTCCATTTATTCTTGATTACAACTAATAAAAATCAAAATTTTCTTAAACAAGAAATTACTATATGAAATATTATATAATAATAGGAGAAGATATTCTATAGTTTGTTTAGTATTCCAAATTATCTTAAGGGTTTCATTGATTATAGTTAATTTTATGTATTAATTTGATTAATCTTTATTTCATTATGAATTCAGATTAGATTCTAGTTGTCTTTAGATTTGAAGGAATGTCTTAAAATTATTTAATGATTAACAAATTATGATCAATTTATTCATTCTTTATTAAAATATTAAATTTAACAAATCATTAGTTTAATACTTGAAACACAATTAATATAAATAAAAAGATTAATGGAAATATAATAATATATAGAGGAAGGATATTCATTATTTATATTATATGTTCTATAATAATCATTATCTATATATTAAGTACGGGTTAAACACTTCTGGTACAATGAAGAGACCTGCACCTAAATAACTTAATATGGTATTCCTGGTTACTTTGATAAATGATGGAGTGACTGCATAATTAATTATATTACTTCTTGCTGTTAAACCTGCTGTGGTTAAGGTTGTCAAACACAACAAAATAAATCTTGTATTCACACTTGCTTTATCTAAAAGATATTGCTTCTTGAGAGCTTTTGATTGTTAAAATATATATTACATGTAATACAATTAGGAAGTTGATCAAAGAATTCAGTGGTAGCTTGATAGGTTTAGCAAACTTATTATTGAGTGTCAGCCTTGAGAATATATTGGAAAGCATACTAAAGAATTCTATTGTGACTCTTAATTTTGCATCGTATGTATATGTATCTAATAAAAATAATTATATATATGCAGAAACCGGAATTGCAGAGAATTTTTAAAGATCTAGCTGCAAAAGTACCAAATGAATAAAAAGAGAAAGCAGCAATGGAATTATAGAGTGTCTACTACAAATACATTTAATAGAGTGATGAATTGTTTAGTAAGATTCAGAGACTCATAAATAGTTCTGAGATTCATGAAAAATTTGGTAATGATGAATAATTATAAAAATAATAGGAGGTATTTTAGCATTGGATCAATTGACAACTACTGTATAAGAGGCTCAAGTGTTAACTTTTGTAAATAAGTTTATTCCCAATGTATCAGGTTAATTTATTTATAATGATGAAAAATTCTTAAGGAAGAGTGCTGAAGTCTTTGGAAAATTATTAAGATTAGGTGGAACAAAGATAGCTCAAGTAGTAGATTTACATTTTGTAGAAGCATAAAAATAATTGAGAAGTGAAAGATATAAATTAGCTGGTGTATTAAGTTTAAAAGAAATTTTGAATGAAGCAGCTTCAATCACTTTTAATAAGTTATTTTAAACTATGCAAACAGATCGTAACTTTACACTCATTCATGGGGCCATTAGATCTAGATAATAATCATTAAGAGAAGCAGCCCTAGATTTATTTAGTGAAATTGTAAAATAAATTGCATAAAGAGAATGTATTAAATTATTATTAAAAGATTATAGAATCATATCAAGATTACTTAGTCAAAATCTATATTGATGAAATAGAATCCAAAAAAAGATCAAGAGAAGAAGAATACATTCATGGTAATATTATGATGATTAAAATACTTTTAACTTATGCTAAATAAGATGTAATTTATTATTTATATAGAATATAGGTATTTTCACAAGCTCAAATTTATGATTAAGGTGAATATGTTCTATCCAAAAAGGATCATAAATCAACTATTATCAATAAAGCTGTTATAGAAACCTTGCCAATCTTGGCTAAACATGCTAAACATCATGCAGTCTAAGAATTTATGGAATAAAGCATATCTTTTCTATTATCATAGACTATGTAAGCCAGATCTGTAAAAGACAAAAGTCTACCATATATGACTTTAGCTATGCTTATCTCATTTTTAAATGAGAATATGCTTCAAGATCTCATTAAAAAAGTTATCTTACATATTCGATAAGAATTATTACAGAAGAACTTTTGTGTAGAAATGATTCACTGTTTATAAGTGATATTTTAGAATTATACAAGAAAATTTGCAGAATTTACATCGGTTGATGTACTTGTAGATGTATCAATATTTCATATTCATTTAAGTAAATACTCTTAAATGGTTTGCATCCTCAATCAGTCTAGTTTCTAAATTAATTATGCAGATCATAACCAAGATAATCTGATTACATTTAATAAAAACTCTTATAAACTATTGCAGCAATTCTACTTAGAAAAATAATTAATTTTGTAAATCCTAAGTAACAGAACTTTGATAGCAGTATCTTGAATGATTTTTAAGGATATTTATAAAAAGCTATTACTACAACAGAATTCAGATCTCCTGAAGCTATTGCTAATGCAATTCAAACACTTAGCACTTTTTCATTTGATTTATAAGATAGTCTTGCAATTTTTGTGAAAGATGCTGTTTTACCAAATCTTGCTAATTCAAATCCAATCATAAGAAAGGCTACTGCAAAAGCAGGATGTCTATTATATATAAAGAAAGGAAGATCGACAGGATAGTAGATGATATCTAAGAATGTTATGTATGAAATATTAGATAAGTTTATGAATGTTGCTATTTCAGATACTGAATAAGATATAAGGTAAACAATGCTTGCATCTCTAAATGAAAATTTTGATCCATATTTAAATTCTCCTAATAATTTGAGAAAATTATTTTTATGCATGAATGATCCAATTCCAGAAGTGTAAGAAATTGCTTTAACAATTCTTTGTCGTTTATCCATTTTAAATCCTTCAGAAATTACACCATTTCTCAAGAAAACTCTATTTGAATATCTTTAAACTCTGACATTTGATAGTAATCAACCTGAAAAGTAGACCATTAATAAATTATATTTATTAACATCATTAATAAAACATGGCCGAACAATTGTTCAACCATATACAAGTAATATAGCTAAGGTAATTTAATAACATCTAAAGAATCCCAATACTAGTGCTATTGTTACATCATATTTATTATAGGCATTTGCTTAATTAACAGAAACTGCAAATTAAGAAATACTAGTTAATTTAAAAGAAGTTTTTGATATCATTATAACAGCAATGTAAGATAAGAGTTCAACTCTTAAAAGAGAAGCTGCTGTTAAATCTCTAAATTTAATTATTAAAAATACAGGATTTGTTGTACTTCCTTATTATCGTTTTCCTAATTTAATGGATGTTATTTTCTAATTAATTAGAACTGAAACTATTCCAGAAATGAGATAAGAATGTTTGAAATTATTAGGTAATTTAGGAGCTGTAGATTCATTTATATACAAAAGTGTTTAGGGAGTACCAACAAAATAAAAATTCAAGTTTCTAAAAAATTATTAAAATGCTCTTAATTCTGTTTCATCAAGTGAATTAATGAATGAAGTAAGAGGATATAGTGAAGATTTGATACTAATAGGTAATTTCAGTACAACAATGTTTTTGCATTTAGGAAAATTAAAAATGTAAACTGATTAAGATACATTATTATATTAAAATAGTGGTGCATTAATAACTAAATAAATAACATTGGATGCCTAATCTCATTATCATTAAGCTATAAATTCTTAAGATATTGAAGAATTATTCTAATAAGTTCCTGTTATATAACTTAATGATATAGATTATTATTCAAAAGTAACACTAAAGACTCTATTGTAAATTTTATTGGATCCATCTTTATCAAATAATCATGAATTAGCACTTGAAACCATTATGTGGATAATAGGTACACTAAAAGCAAAAACAGCAAGTTATTTAAATTATCTAATACCTGTTTTTGCTCGTTTATTATAAAGGAATGAAGAAATGAGAGAAAAAGTATTGACATCTTTGTAAAAAGTAATCCATTTATGTGGAATATAATTTAATCCTTAATATATTGATTAAGTTATTGCTTGTGTTATGTTATTTTGTTAAGGATAAGAGTCATCAAAATTAGTTTTGATAGGTTTAGAAATCATGGAAACATTGATTAAAAGTAGTAAATAACATTTAAGACATAAAGTTGAACCATTAGTTAGATTAATAAATTAAGAAATAAGTTAATTTGAGGAAGAGAAAGAATTAGTTCGTAAAGGAATAAAGATTTATATATTATTAGAGAATTTACTTGATTCTTAATTGCATATGTTTATTCCATTTATGTGTAAGTTATTGAGTAAAGAAGTTTCAAGTGTTTTATTGGAAGTTAGAAAGGATATAATAAATTTATTTGTATCTTTGTCTAGAAAATGTCCAACTACAGTTTAATATTTATCATTGATTGTTAATTCATTATTAAATCTAGTGGAATTAAGTGCAAAAACATAATAGCAATTAGAAATGCATTAGTCAGTATTAAATTGTATTGTCAATTTAATATTATAACATAAGAATCTTATGCTTGTCTATTTACCTATGATTCATTTACAAGTACAGAAATATAAAATACATCATTAATAATATTAAAAATTAGTTGAAATCTTTTTAATGTATGGTAATTTAGAAGATTTGAACAATCTTTTAGATGAAGATTGCAAAGCTATTGAACAATTGTTTCCATCTTAGATTACTTAATATTATACAATTGAACCTAATGCACCTATGTATAAGAAAATAGAACCTGAATAATTAGTGGCTAAATTTGATACAGAATAAAGAAAATTAAAGGAAGAATGGTAAGAATGGATGCGTAATACAAGTGTAGAATTATTGAAATTATCTCCATTTCTAGTATTGAGTCCATGTTCATCAATAGCTGAGATGTATTAAACATTGGCATATGAATTATTTAATATTGCATTTGATTCAGCTTGGTATTTTCTAAATGATAAACATAAAGAATTAATGGTTTAACATTTAGTTAGGGTTATTAAGGCAGATAACATACCTCTCTAAATCTCATAAACTATATTAAATTTAGCAGAATTTATGCAACATGATAAGGAAGGATTGTAAATTGATATTAGTTCTTTAGGAGAATTAGCTGAAAAATGTATGGCTTATGCTAAAGCTCTTTATTATAGAGAACATGAATTTGAAACTGCAAATTCAAAAGCCATATAATCTTTAATATCTCTTTATACAAATTTAGGATTGTAAGAATCTGCCAATGGTTTATTAACTTATGCTAAATAATCCCTTAAAATATAAGTGTAAAATACAGATTATGAGCGATTAAAAAAATGGGATGAAGCCTTATAAGAATATAGACAATAATAATTGAAATTTGAAAATGATTAAAGAATGGACTTAGCTATTAAATTAGTTGTTCCTAAGATGAGATGTTTGAATGCCTTGATGTAATGGTAAACTCTCATTAGTCAAGCTGAAGAGATATTTAGAAGTAATGAAGATGCAAAATAAAAAGAAATTGCTCATTTAGCTGCAAATGCTGCTATGCATTTAGGATAATGGGATAAATTGGCTACTTATAATGAATAAGTGAATGCTGAAGAATTAGATAAACCATTTTGGAAAGCTGCTGTATGCATATCTAAAGGATAATTGGATGAAGCAAAAATATAAGTTAGAAAGAGTAGAGAGAGATTGGATGGTTTAGTAACTGGATTATTATAAGAATCATATGATAGAGCTTAGGATGGAGTATTAAAATTATAATAGTTAGTTGAAATGGAAGAAATTATAGAAATCAAATAATTTGAAAATAAAGTATAGAAAGCAGCATAAGAAAATGTTGGTGAATATTCTTATATTAAATTATTGGATGAATTAGAAATACGTAAGAAGAAATTAAAAGATATATGGCATGATAGATTAAGTGGGGCACCTAAAGATATTGATGTCTGGTATCGTTTGCTTTCAACAAGATAATTATATTTACCTAAAGTACATGATCTTGATATCTGGATTAAATTTGCTAAATTATGTTTAAAAAGATAAAAAATGGTTCTTTGTAAATCAACCATTGAAATACTAAAAGAATAATTTTAAAATTAAGGTTAGGCTCCATTACCTGTCACTCTTCACATTTTCAATATGTAATTTGAATATGTACATGCTAAACATGAAATCTAAATTTTAGATTAGGTTAGAGAATATTTCACTAATTAAGAATAAATAAGTTCTATTGATTCTAAATTAAAAGCCAAAACATTTTTTACTCTAGGAAAATGGGCTTATGAAAGAGCAGAATCTACAAGTGATTTAGAATAGATTACTAAATAATTTGATGAATCTTTATAATATAATTCTACTTATGCTAAAGCATGGCATTATTATGGATTATGTAATTTTGAAGTTATTGAATAATAAGAAAATAGATAATCTATGAATGCACATGTATTTGCAGCAGTTAAAGGATTCTTGAAATCAATATCTTTAGGTAGTAGAGATATTAAGAAAGGTAGATACATTTTATAAGATACTTTACGTTTGTTATCTTTGATATTTAAATATGGAATGGAAACTGCTATTTCTGATGAATTTAGATAGAACTATAAATAAATAGATGTTATTGCTTGGATTGATGTTATTCCATAAATTCTAGCTAGAATCTAAATTCAAAATCCAATAATTCAATAATTATTACAAGATTTATTAATACACATTAGTCGTATTCATCCATAAGCACTTATTTATCCATTGACTGTTGCTTGTAAATCTAAAAATTAAATTAAAAGACTATAAGTACTTAAAATATTAGATGATATGAAAAAACATTCTCCAATTCTTGTTAATGAAGCTTTAATAATTAGTGAAGAACTGAATCGTACAGCTATATTATTGAAAGAAGCATGGAGAGAAGGTATTCAAGAAGCATGGACATCTTTCTCATAAGATAAGAATAAAACACATGTTGAAAGAATTCTAAGAGGTTTACATGATAATATGAGAGTAAAACTTGAGAGTTTAAGTGAAATCTCATTTCATTAAACATATGGATAAGAAATATTTGAGGCTGAAGCATGGTTATAAAGATATTTAAGAACTGAAGATTAGGTTTGTTTATGTGTTGCTTTTGATATATATACTAGAATATATCATAAAGTTTAAAAGAGTTTAGAAAAAATGAAGAAGGTTCATCTTGAAAATGTTTCTCCAAAATTATTAGCTACTTAAAATTGTGAAATTAGCATTCCTGGATTATATAAACCAAATAAATAATTAATTACAATTAATGGTTTTGCTCCTAGATTAGATGTTTTATCAAGTAAATAACATCCAAGATAAGTTAAGATGTTTGGAAATGATTCAAAAGAGTATCAATTCTTATTAAAAGGACATGAAGATTTAAGGTAAGATGAAAGAGTGATGCAATTATTTTCATTAGTAAATCGTTTACTTACAAATGATACTGAAACAGAAAGAAAAGATCTTACTATTACAAGATATTCAGTTATACCTTTATCTCATAATACTGGATTATTAGGGTGGGTATAGAATTGTGATACTTTGTAATAATTAGTAAGAGAGTATAGAGATAAATATGCTATAAGACCTAATGCTGAGAGTACTTTAATGGAATAATTTTGTTCTCAGTATCAAAATCTACCCTTACCTAACAAAGTAGAGATTTATAGACACATTTTAGAAAATACAAGAGGAGAGGATTTATAAAAAGTTTTATGGATAAAATCACCAAATTCTGAAGTTTGGCTTGAAAGAAGAATAAATTATACAAGATCTTTGGCTACAATGTCAATGGTTGGATATATATTAGGATTAGGTGATAGACATCCATCTAATTTTATGTTGTAAAGACTTACTGGTAAAATTGTACATATTGATTTTGGAGATTGTTTTGGTAATTATTCATAATTGTATATTAATAGAAGTGGCAATGAAAAGAGAGAAATATCCAGAGAGAGTTCCATTTAGACTTACAAGAATGTTGGTTAAAGCTATGGAAGCTTGTGGAATAGAAGGAGTTTATAGACATACTTGTAATGTTGTTATGAGAGTATTAAGAGAAAATAAAGAGTATTATAAATTATATAATTTAGATCTCTATTAGCTGTTTTGGATTCATTTGTATATGATCCTTTACTTACTTGGAGACTTTTGAATGCATAAGATCATAAACCTAAGAAAGAAGCTAGGAATGTAGATTTACACAAATAAATTCCATAATAAATGATCAATTAACTTAATGATAAAGAAATTAATTAAGGAAAGAGTTTGATTTAAGTGATTCCTGAAGCAAAAAGAAGAGGAAGCATTATTGATGATGGAAAGTAGTAATAAACTTTGAAGAGGAAAGAAAGTGGAAGAGAAAAGGAAATCTATTTTGAATTTGCTGATGAAGAGAGAGAAATACCAGATGATTTATAAAATTAGAAAGGATTAGAAGTTATTGAGAGAATCAAGAAAAAATTGTAAGGAAGAGATTTCAAAGAACATGAAGTATTATCAACTGAAAGTCAAGTTAATTAACTTATACTTTAAGCAACTAATCATGAAAATATTGCATAAGCTTACTTGGGATGGTGTCCATTTTGGTGATTTATAATAATCCATTCTAATATTAATAATTATAATATTGTTTTTATTTTCAATTTTATTGAAATAAATTCAATTTAAATATTAAATGTTGCAGAAATCAATAAAATATAAGTTGTGTAAATCACAAATACTATGACAATTATTCCTTCTTTATTGGCTTTACCAAAAGGTCATCCATTCCTGCATTTAAACATGCTGCCTTTGTCTTTGGATCTCCATCTGATATATAATTAATCAATATCTATTATTACCCCCACTTAATCCTAAGATCTTACATTTAGGCAACCCTTTTGCTTTCTCATGAGCTCTTATTTGTTTGGTCGACTAATAAAATGTTCACTCCCTTACATCATATCCATCCATAACTGGCATATGAATATCCATTAAAACATGAGCGAAATTAGGTGATTTTTAATAAGCTTCCAATGCTTCCTTTCCATTAGATACTACTACACATTCTACTTTAAGAGCTCCATAAAGCATTTTTAATAGATTTTGAGCGAAGGGCTCGTCATCTGCCACCAAAACCTTCTTTCCGTCCATAATAATAAAATATATATTTATTAATCACAATTTATTCTTTCTATGTTTCTTTTCGATCTATCTACGCTTACCCTTTTCCATATTCTTCAATTTCAAGTTCTTCTTTATTTTTTTAGACTAAAAATATTAATTATACATTACTTTCAACAGTTATTCTGGTCTCTTTATCTCTTATTTCCCTCCTCTTTATTGTCCCTCCTCTTAATTAAAGTAATAACCTTTGCTTCTCATTTATCTCCTCTTAAATAGCTCTTTAGCTCTAGAAACCATTTATTAATCCTAAATTTATAAAATATCTTTACTTCTTCCTCTCCAACATTCTACAATTAAATGCTTGTTTATTTTTACCATTTCTTAAAGTTTTGTTTACCTTTTTCAACCTTCATTCCACGATCCTCTTTATCTTATTATTAAGTTGCCTTTGGATTTACATACTTCTTTTTTTCCTTATCCCAAACCATCTATTTTTTCTTACGTAATGCATCAGTCTCATCAGAAATTACAAATGGATTTATATCTTCAACTGTAATCTTATGTAAATCTTCAAATTCTGACTTTTTTGTTGGATCCCTTTAAGTTGGAATAAAGAATTTTTGATCCATAAAATTTTCTATATTTAATGATTTTGGTTATTCTTTTAATTCTATCTTTGGAATTGGCTTACGTTTTTAAACATCCTTTAAATGAGACACTGCTTTCATAAAAGGATCTGATTTTGAATTTTATTCAAATTTCTTTATTTCTATAACACTTTAACTAGATTTAAAGTTTTTTATCTAATTTAACATATCTTTTGTATCCTCTTCAACTTAAATCTTATCTTTAAATAAAGGATGCACTAAACTAGTATCTATATTAGTTTTAACTTTTTTAGCAGATCCTCTTGTCTTACGAAACTTTTCATTAGCTCTTGTTGCTATATCTTTATAATTCTAGAACTCAATATCATCATTCAAATCATTCAATTTCTCTTGATTTTACATTAATAATTCAATAGGTAAACTACCATAAAATGCCAAAGAAGGATCATTAATATCACCTTCATTTACTAATTTTCTACCAACATAAATCATAGTTTCTTTAATATAAAGAATCTCATCTGATGATATTAAAGCATAAACATAACCTGCTTTACCTGCTCTTGCTGTACGACCAGATCTATGTATAAATATTTTAGGATTTGAAGGATAATCATAATGTATAACATTGGCCACAAAAGGTAAATCTATACCTCTACTTGCTAAATCAGTTACAATTAACACTTTAGCTTGATTCCTTTTAAAATTATCTAATTATTCTTTTCTGTCCAACTAATCCATTTTACCATAAACATGAACAGATGATATATGAAATTTATTTAAGGCATAAGAAAGCATATCAACTAAAAAACGAGTTGATGCAAATACTAAACAAGTATCTTCTAGTTATCTTATTAAATATATCAAAGCACTTAATTTATTATCATTTGCTGCTAGTAAAAAATGCAATTACATTGTATCTGGTAATTGAAATTCTTTATCTAATTTGCAAAATATGTAATCCTTTAAACCAACAGATGCAAACATACTAAGTTATTCTGGAATAGTGGCAGAAAACATTAATGATTATTTTTAAGAAGGAAGATGGATTAATATTTATTTTAGTTGATCTGCTAAACCCATTTCAAATAAATAATCTGCCTCATCATAAATTACCATTTAGACTCTTGATAATTTTAATCTATCTTCTAATAGATGTTGTAACACTCTACCAGGTGTACAAATCAAAATATCAGGATTTGAGGCTAAACTCTCAAATTAACCTTCAAAACCATGACCTCCAACCATAATTGAGTATTAGAGATCTGTAAATTTACATAAGAATTTTAACACTGATGCAATTTGTAATGCTAATTCTCTTGTTGGAAGAAGTATTAATCCTCTTATACCTACAACTGTACTATGATTCTGCAATTTATTTATTAGAGGAATTAAAAAGGCAGCTGTTTTACCAGACCCAGTTTTTGAACAAGCTACAATGTCACGTCCTGCCAAAATTTATGGTATTGCCTTAATTAGATAAATGAGTATAATACTTTTCTTTAAATTGGAGTAGGAACATTAAATCCTTGATTCTTGATAGCTCTATAAAGTTCTGGGATTAATCCCATAGATTCAAATCCTCCAGATTTTTTTACTTTAGTTTAATCCATATATTAAATTATTAAAATGCGATTTGGATGATAATATTTATGTTATTCCTTTGAATTTGATATTGAATAGGATTAATATTAAATAAAAATGTATGCTTAGAAATGATTTAAAAGATCATAACCATTATTGAATAATGAATTGGTTTCTAAAATATTTCAATTAATTTTTCTCCATAATTAATAATTAAAAATGGAAAGAGCTGCAAATCTCATCTTAACAGCAGGATCCCTACTTGTAGGAGGTGGAGTCCTATTAAAGTCCTTCTTTTATACAGTAGATGGTGGATAAAGAGGATTAATATTTGATCGATTTTAAGGAGTGAAAGAATCTGTCTATGGAGAAGGAATGCACTTTTTCATACCAGTTATTTAAGTAATGAATAACATTATAATAATTAGTCACCAATTGTGGCTGAAGTGCGTCTTTAACCAAAAACTGTGGCTTCTCACACAGGTACAAAAGATTTGTAAACAGTGGATATTGCTATAAGAATGCTTCACAAACCAATTGAATAATATTTACCTGAAATTTATAAGTAGAATTACAAATAATATTTTTTTTAGAACAATTGGTTTAAATTATGAAGAAAAGATTCTTCCATCTATTGCCAATGAAGTCTTGAAGGCAGTTGTTGCTTAATATGATGCAGATCAATTGATCAAAATGAGAGAAAAGATATCCTAAGAAATTAAGGAAGGTTTAATTGAAAGAGCAAAGGAATTCAAAATTGTATTGGAAGATGTATCAATTACACATTTGGGATTCATGAAAGAATATGCTTAAGCTATTGAAGCTAAATAGGTTGCTTAATAATTGGCTGAAAGATAAAAATTCATAGTGTTAAGAGATGAAGAAGAGAAGAATGCAAAAATTATTTTATCTGAAGGAGAATCAGAGGCTGCAAGATTGATTAATGAAGCTGTTAAATCATATGGAACAGGTATTAATATTTAATTTAATTTCATAGCCTAGATTGAAATCAAGAAATTAGAGACTGCCAAACATATAGCTGAGACATTAGCTAAGAGTCCAAATATTTCATGGATACCAACTGGAAATGGAGTTTCAAATCTATTGAATTTGAAAACATTTTGAGAATGTAATTTATATTATTTGAATGCATATATATATCATGCTTTGACAAGTTTTCTTAACACATATTATAAGATTCCTCCATGTTTGTAATATTCAATTTCTACCTCTGTGTCTAATCTTGATTTAGCTTAGAATTTCTTACCAGTTGCTAGAGATTATAGAATATAAAATATTACATGTTTCAACAGTGTATGTTTAACCAAGAGTTAAATTGCTTTCATTGACATTGATAGTGAATTATTCTTTTCCAGTTAATCCAAGAGTATCAGCATTTTCTCCTTTTAAGAATTCAAGTGGTAAGATACCCATTCCAACTAAGTTAGATCTATGGATTCTTTCAAATGATTATGCAATTACACATTTAACACCTTATAAATATGGTCCTCTATTAAATATTAAACAATTTATTACTTTGCTGCCCAATCTCTACTACTTCCTGAACCATATTCTTAACCAGCTAAAACAATAGTTTGATTTCCTTCCTTCATGTGTCTATCAGCTGCATCAAAGACATCCATCACATCTCCTGTTGGAACATAGACTGTTTAAGGTCCAACCTTACTAACCAATTTGTTGATGATACGAGTGTTAGCAAAAGTACCTCTAGCCATTATTTCATCATTTCCTCTTCTGGCACCATAAGTATTGAAATCCTTTTTGGTGACACCTTTACTTTTAAGATAACGACCTGCTGGAGAATTTTCAGCAATTGAACCTGCTGGTGAGATATGATCTGTAGTGATAAAATCACCTAAGTTCAAAAGACAATAAGCATTCTTAATTGGTTAAACTGGTTTTGGATTTAATTCTGTAGTTTAGAAAAATGGTGGGTTGTGAATGTAAGTGGATTCTGGTTTCCATTAATAAAGATCAGTCTTATTGACTTTCAATTAATTCCATCTTTCTGTTCCTTAAGCAATTTTTGAGTAAATATCTCTGAACATTTATGGTTTAAGTGCTTATTCAACAGCCTTGCTACATTATTCTCTACTTGGCCAGATATCTTTCAAAAATACTGGTTTTCCATTTTTATCAGTTCCAACAGGTGTTGTATCAAAATCAATGTTGACAGTACCAGCTAAAGCATAAGCAACAACCAATGGTGGAGATGCAAGATAATTGGCTCTAACTTATTAGTGGATTCTGGCTTCAAAGTTACGATTTCCTGAGAGAACAGCAGCAGCAACTAAATCTTTATTTTTAATTGCTTCAGCAACTTCATTATCTAATTCTCCAGTGTTACCAATGCAAGTCATACAACCATAACCAGCAGTAGTGAAACCCAATTGATCAAGATATTTGCTTACACCTGATTCTTCAAAATATTTAGTAACAACATTAGATCCTGGAGAGAGAGTAGTTTTGATATATGGTTTAACTTTTAATCCTTTTTCAACTGCATTCTTAGCCAAAAGACCAGCACCAATCATACTTTCTGGATTACTTGTATTAGTGCATGATGTAATAGCAGCAATAACAACACTTCCATGTTATAGAGAATATTTCTATCCTTAATATGTAAATTCTGCAACATCTGCTTATTTTTCTTAAGGAATACCAAATCCTTTAAATCCAACCTTATTGTTAAGACAAGTAGTCCAATCTTTTTTCATTTCAGCCAATGGCACTCTATCATGAGGTCTCTTTGGTCCTGAAAGTGATGGTTATACTGAAGCAAGATCCAAATCTAAAACATCACCAGAGAAGTGAGGATCATTTCCACTCTTATAATCACGGAATAAACCTTATTCTCTAAGATAAGCTTCAATTTATCTAACTTTTGTTTCTGGTCTACCTGTTAAATTCAAGTAATCAATAGTTTTATGATCAATAGGGAAATATCCCATAGTGGCACCATATTCTGGAGCCATATTAGCAATAGTTGCTCTATCAGCAAGAGATAATGTTTCAACTCCTGGTCCAAAGAATTCAACGAATTTACCAACAACACCTCTCTTTCTTAACATTTATGTGCATGTAAGTACTAGATCAGTGGCTGTTACATTTGATGGCAATTTTCCATGTAATCTAAAACCTACAACTTCAGGTAAGACCATTGATATTGTTTATCCAAGCATAACTGCTTCTGCTTCAATACCACCAACTCCCCATCCTGTTACTCCTAAACCATTAATCATTGTTGTATGAGAATCTGTTCCTACCACTGAATCTGGGAACAAGTATCCTTATTCTTCCATTACAACACGTGCTAAGTATTCCAAATTCACTTAATGAACAATTCCTGATCCTGGTGGAACTATTAAGAAGTTCTTGAAAGCTGTTGATCCCCATTTCAAGAATTCAAAACGTTCATAGTTACGTGTGAATTCAATTTTCTCATTCTCTTCATATGCTCTTGGTACTCTTGATACATCTGCTTAGACTGAATGATCAATAACTAAGTCAACTGGGCATAATGGATTAATCTTTTATGGATCTCCACCTAGTCTCTTCATTGCATCTCTCATTGCAGCTAAATCTACAACTGCTGGCACTCCTGTAAAATCTTGTAAAATGACACGTGCTGGTTTGAATGGAATCTCAATTTATTTTGGAGCATTTGTCTCCCAATTCAAGATATTTTACACATCTTTTTATGTCACTGCAAACTCATCACAATTACGCACAGCTGATTCTAATAAGACTCTGATTGAATAAGGTAAATGATCTATGCAATATATAACTCAAACTTACTTAATTTTGAATCCCCCAAAGCCGGTAAACTAAAGAATTTATATTCTTTTCCGTCAACCTTGAGTGTTTTCTAAGCCTTAATGTATGGATTAGCTCTAGCTCCGAACCTGAATCTGGAAGTGAATCTTATCATAATTAAAAATTTATTTTAGGCATCACTAAGCATTAATAATCACATAAATACTCTATTTTTTATAATAATTATTTAAAGATACAAAATATTTATGCATTTTATAAATAATGACGAAATATTTTATAATAACTATTTTTGGAATTTAAAATATAAGACATTTTCATTATTCTCTTATAGATGGATATTATAAAACAATTATTTGGAACCTAAATAGTTTTAATTATTGTCAAAAAAATATGATAGCCCAAAAATTAATAAATCATTATTAATCTTTAATTAGTTCTTTATGAGATCATTTCACTAAGTGTTAACAGAAATCTAATAAAATTACATTGAGATTGATTTCATAATTTTACATTCTCCTATAGTACTTAAGTTATCCAAAATTTAGATTTAAGAAGTATAGATGAATAGCCATTCATAGATTATTTATTGAATTCTCTAAAATCATGCAAATTATTATTAGAGTAGATAATAATGATTAATAAACATAATTAATTCATTATTGAGAATATTTATGTTATAAGATTTAGTTATTCTTATTCTATCATATATATTCCACTGATTACAACATTTACTTTATTTTCAATCAAAAGATTATTAATACAATATCTTTAAATAGTGAAATTAATTAGATTAAAATTTTAAATATATCCTCTTTGTATGATAAGTCCATATCAATTCTATTAGAGAATGATGCAAACTCTATCACAAAGTTTTTGGTCTTGATCCAATTAATATATTGATATTATTCTAACGCAAAATAGTATAATATAAAGCTTGAGAAAAATATTGTTTTATTTTTTATTTTTAATAGAATTAAGTGATCACAATTTGATTTGATGTGTTTAACAGTTCCATTTAATACATTAATATAATTTAATGAATGCTATAGAGATCGAATAAGAAAATTATCTAAAAGTAATATTATAGCTACGGAATGAAATTAAGAAATATAAAGGGCCAGATTCTCAAATAACAAAATCTAATAATTCTTCATTATCACTTTATAATATTAAAAATCAATAATAATAAGAGGATCAATAAATAAGTGATATATAAAAGGAAGGTTAAGGTGATTCAAATATTACTAACTTATAAAGAATGCCTTATATTGAAATGTTAGAATAAGCTGAGAAATACTTAAAATTAGTATATGAAACTGCATACAATTTAAATCATGATATTTTGGAAAAATAATTATTAGCAAAAGAAACAATACCATATAAACTAATAAAATAGATCTCTTAACCTTAAATTTGCTAAGCTTTATCTTTTAATTTTGATAATACTTTACTTGCAACAACACAAGGAAGAAATATTAAAATTTTGAATTTCAATTACAATAAAGGAAATATTGAATAAATAGCAAACTTTGAAGCTCATGAATCTAATATAAATAGTTTAGTATTTAGTAAAAAAACTAATTATTTATTTTCTGGAGGAGATGACTTTTTCATTCGTATATGGGAAGAATTAAAATCAAAAAATTAATGGAAAAATAAAATATCTATAAATACAAAAAGCCCTATTACTTGTATGATTCTAAATAAAAAAGAAAATCTTATCATCGTTGGAAATAAATAGGGATTTATACAAACTTGGAATCTAAATGTAGAATAAGAAACAATTACTATTGTACTAGAAATAAGAAAAGTTCATGAATAAAATATTTTTGGAATTAGTCTTAATTTATTTGAAGACAGACTAATCACTTGTTCTTAAGATAAAAAAATTATACTTTGGATTATTGATAAAAGAGGATTAATACAAAAGATAACAGAATAAGAAAGAATTAATTTTGTATCTTCCATTATCTTTTTATATGATAAAACAATACTTTTAACTTAAAATAAAAAAGGAATTATTGAATTAAAATTAGACAATGATAATTTTAAAGAAGATGAAAAAATAATATTAGAAGATCCATCAGAAGATTATCCCAATTTTCCAATTTAATTTAATAAAACTAAAAATATTATGATAATCAAGCATAATTAATTTGTTTATATGTATAGAGAACTTCATTAAGGTTCTTATGATTTGTAGAATAAAATAGTTTTTGACTCTATAAAATTATATGGAGCTTTTTCGTCTGAATGTAAGTATTTAGTCACTTTAAATGAATAATTTTTGAGACTTTATGAGTTAGAATGATTAATTTCATTAAATTTGAATCATAAATAACTTATACCTTAATATAATTCAATATGATATTCTTTTATTTTGAATTCAAAATTTTTATAAGCATTTTCCTCCATTTTGATTAAATTCAAAAGAATGTTATTTGAAAATACAATATAATATATATATATATACTTATTCAATTTATTATTTTTTAATAAAGTATTAAGAAAATAATTGAAAATCTATAATTCTCTTTTATATAATTCATTTCATGACATTAATTATCTTTTGACATAAGTATACAGTAAATTACTTAAATACTTAAATTAAATGCAAAAATTAGTAATTATTTAAACTATATTTTATATATAATGAATACTTAAGTTTATGACCTTTTTATTTCGATTGAGAATCCTAAATTTATAGCTAAAATGTTAGCTTAGTATAGGATCATTCAATTTCTTGGTCAAGGTGCGTTCAGTAGCGTATTTAAAGCATTTTATGATGGTGAATTTTATGCTATTAAGGTGATTTATTTTAACATGATATTAGACAGATAGTTGATAAGATGAAAGGAAACACAGAGAAGTTATAATAAGAAGCCTTAATTTTAAGTTAATTGAAACATCCTAATATAGTAAGATATCATAGAACATTTGAATCAAAAAGAAGACTCTATTTTATATTATCATACATAGAAGGGAAAACCCTTTAATAATACATAGATGATGACAGTATCAAATTTACAGAGAAAGAATGTATAGCAATAATTCGCTAATTGGTTGATGTTCTAAGTTATCTGCATTCCAATCGAATTATTCATAGAGATATTAAACCAGGTAAGATCGCTTTTTGAAAGTAGATAATATGATTCTTGATAAGAACTTGAACCTCACATTGATAGACTTTGGACTAAGTTATATAACTACTTAATAAATAACTACTCATTAAAATTGTGGAACTCTATTATATATGGCCCCAGAAATCCTTATGAAAAAAGAATACTTTAAATCTGTTGATATTTGGAGTTGTGGCATCATTTAGTATTAATTACTTAAAAATTGTCATCCATTTTGGACAAATTAAAAAAAAGAAAATTATATTAAATTGATGTCTAAACCATAGAAAGTAGATTTCAATGGTATGTCCAAGTATAATTTTAAATTTGAAAGAGCTGCTATTTCTTTTTTTGAAAAAACTGTTGCTTTTGAACCTGAAGCTAGAATAACTGCTGAATAAGCATTATTACATCCATGGATAACTTCTTAGTCATCAGAGACATATATTATGACAAGCAAAGAAATATTTTAAGCATATAGAGGAATATTTATATTCACAAAGGTATAAAAATTTTAATATTCTAGTTTTAAAAATTAATTGTTTTTCTACAATTTATTAAATAAAATAGTGAAAAAGCTATAAGAGCAATAGTTTTACCTTAAAATTAACGTTTTTTTTCGAAATAAAAGAGTCCAAAAAAACCAAATCTCATAAAAATACCTACAAGATCTTGTTTAAATTCGAGCAATAGTAGTAGAGATGTGAATATATATATTTATTTTAGAGCTCTGAAAAACATAAAATAAAGTTACCACCTATTATTAATTCAAAGAAAAGTCCAAGGGGTGAAGGAAGCCCAAGTTGTTTTCCTTCAAATTATAAAATTGCTAATCCAACTTAAACAACAATAGAATTTAAAAAATCTAATTTTAGATTGAAATGAATATCTTTTTGTTTTATTTTGATATTCAAATTGATAATATATATTAAGATCTCAATTATTTTTGATCTTTTTATAATAAAAATTAAAATAGTTTATGTTTTATGAGAATTTATAAAAACAAAATCATTTTTTTTTCTTTTTTTATTCTAAATCTCTTAATTTCCAATAAGGAGTATTTTCATTTTTTACACTTGCTCTTTTTGATCTTACTTTTTAACATTTATTTCCTAAAGATTCTTCTGTTTTTTATTTACCTAATTATTCATCTAATCTATCTATTTTTAATGCTTTATCCCATATTTTACTAGTTGGAGAATTATGAATTTCAATTGGATTTAGAGCAATCTATTCTAATATTTTTTCCTTATCTTAATCCAATATAATCATTATTTTTCTACATTCTAGTCTATTTGTAAAATTTGTATTCTATATATCTTCCCCTTTATTTGATTCAAAATAAGGTTTACCATATTATTAATTTTTTTGAAAAGGCTTAAAATTATCTTCACAATATGAATGTTTTCTTTTTTCAAAAAATAAGTCAAGATTCTTTTATAGAGATATTTAATTTTCCTATATTTACATATCTTAATAAAAGTTTGTTTTTTCAAATGGATTTCGTGATTCTAATATATTTTCATCTCTATTTGATTACATAAATTATGCAGTTCCTGGAGTATCAATTGTTTTTTAAATTAGTTTAGACTCTTCAGTTTAAAGTGATGCTTGAAATGTAATTCTATTTGAAATAGGATTCATTTCAGGTCCCAAAATTTCAAGAAGATTTGGAACTTTTTCCATTATTTTCTTTTTTAATTCTTGCAACTTAAGTAGAGATGTATCCCTATCACTTATACTCGTTTTCTTTCTATTAATAACAATGTTCTTGAGAGGTAAAGCTTCTTAACTAATTCTAATGGGTGAAGCATCATTATTATAGAGTGTTTTATGCTTTTTAATTTAATGATTGCTAACAATATCCCTTTATTGAGATGGTTGATGTTAAGATTGATTAGTATGACATTTTTAATATTTCTTCAGTAACTATAATATATCAGGAGTTGATTTTTGTTTTTATCTTTCAGGTTTATGTATTTATGCATATGAGCTTTACTTTTGAATTACATATTCAGATAATTTTCGTTTGATTGGTGTGTGTATTTTTGAATAGGAATCTTTACTTCTTTGTTATTAATGCTCACTAAATTTGGATTGATTAGTGGTCATGTGTTTCTGTTAATTTAATTTGAGCATATTATTTTATATTAATAGTATAATCATAACATTTCAAGAAACTTCTAATTAAGGTTCTTACTTGATTTTTATCTTGGTGGACTTGCCAATGATGTGCCAGATCTTAAATCTATTATGACTGATTCTGAAGGCAATTTTAAATTATATGGAGACTATATTTCTTTGATAGAGGTCTATTATATTCTGAATATATCATCCATCATATCCATTCTGTCTGAGTCTCCAATTACAGCAATAAGTAATGGCTCCAATTTCATTTTATTTGGATAAGATTAAGATTAATGATGCCCATTATGCTAATGCTACATAAAGGGTCGATTTTGACAGCAACCCATCTTTTTGAAGTTGAAGAGCTTATAATATTTAATAAATTTCAAATCTTTTATTTGTTTTTGCAATTATATATTTGATAGTATCTTTTATTTATTTTATGCTTTATAATATTTTATTTAAGAATAGTAGAAGGATAGTAATAGAAATTAAATTATTAGTACCCAATGGTAATTTAAATTCATCAATTAAATAAGTCAACAACATAATATAAACGTTGTTTTTAAAATACCAGAATATAAATTAATTTTATAATTATATTAAAATAGTAGCCTTATTTCTTTACATAATCAAGTTTTGCTAATTATTTTTCTTATAGATTACCTTAACTTTATATCAATATTATTTGTAAAATACTTACATTTATGACCTAAATATTAATATAAAAATATTATAATAAATTAAAATTGAATGATATGAACATTGACATTAAATACACAATGAATAAGACTAAGACTTAGACAATTAATTACTTTATAATATATAACAATGAAGAATTAATAATTTTCTTATGTATCTATATTAAAGTCATATAATTTGTTTTTGTGTATTATTTGTAAATTCATAGCATTCCTATAAATTTTTTGTTGAGATTTTTGGTACTATTATCCAAAACCAATAAGGGTGGATTTGATGCTTGTCGCAAATTAATAATAACTTCATTTTTAGATTAGACACTAAGTTAGTTCTCCAATTTGCTACACTACTTCTCATTTAATATGTTATCTACACACGTACTCCCTAATCTTTCCATATTTTCTATAGGATCTATACCATCCATATCTCCTTTTATTAAATTTAGGGAGAAAGGTTGCATCTAGAGAGCTTTTGGAGAAAATTCTTCTTTAATTGAAACAATCCCTTAAATCTAGGATTCCTTTTCTACTATTGATATTTGCTAACAACAACCCATTATTAAATTTATTATCTGGAAAGACAAAATATATTATTTTAAATTGCTTTAATTATAATTAGATTACTCAAGCTAATTAGATAGCATTATCTATTAAGATTGCATCAATGTTTTATTAACTACTTATATAGAATTATAATTTTATTTCAATTAAACTCATTAGATGTGTAGATACTGGATTTGAGTATTTTTTTTGGCATTTTTAGAGATGTACATTTTTTAGAAATTTCGAAAAGAAAGAATTAATGTTGAATTTATGATGCTCATCATTAAATATTAATAATAATTTTTATATTTCAAAAATTTAATATTAAAATATATTATATAGTAAATTAATTTAATTCTTGGTAATTAAGGTGAAAACATTAAATAATAAATCAAATCTTTATGAGCAATAATTTATTCAACGTTCTCAACTTCTCTGATACAGAAGAAGTCCCAGAATAATAATAGAAAAAGTCTAAGAAAAATAATAACAATAAGGAATAGGTTATCCCAGTTGAGTAAGTACAAAAAGAAAATACTAAACATGATAATCCCGCTCCTAAACAAAAAGGTGTTCCAGCTGATCCACATCCTAAAGATAGATAGTCTGGCACTGGAAGAGGCAAAGAACAACGAAAAGAAGGTGGTGGCAGAAACAATTGGGGAAATTACAAAGATGACCTCAAAGAAGAAAAATATATTGCAAAAGAGAAAAAGACTTAGGATGCACCAAAAGAGGAATAAAATGAATAAACAATATAACCAGTTCAACCTCCTGCTCCTGAAAAGACTCTGGCTGATTATTATTAAGAAAGAGGAACTGTAAGAATATTAATTAAATTTAGAATGTTGAAGAGGTACTCAAAAAGACTGAGACTAAATCTTAAGTAGTCAAGTAAATTGATGAAGAAGCATTGAAAAAGGATAAACTTTTTGTCATGAAAACAAGAGAAGATGAAAAAAAATTATAAGAATAAAAACAAAAGAAAACAAGATAATAATAAACTTATAGAAGTGAGCTAAATACTTAAGCAGCTGAATATTTAGGTTTCACTAATTAAGTATAAGAACCTGAAAGAAAGAATGAAAGAAGAGGAGAAAGAAGATAATATGATAAATAAGAACCAGTTTAAGAATAATAATAATAAGGTGAAACTTAAGCTTAGGAGGAAAAAGGAGAAAGAAAGGAAAGAGGAGATAGATAAGAAAGAGGAGATAGATAAGATAGAGGAGATAGATAAGATAGAGGTCCTAGATAAAATAAAGGATATAAAGGAGATAGATAAGATAGACCATAACATGATAGATCAAATAGAGATAACAATACCAGAAATTAAAGAGGAGGAGATAAATAAAGAAAGGGAGATGATAGATAAGAAAAGAGACCTCAATAAAGATAATAGGTATTATCATTTATTAATTTTTTTAGGAATAAGGAATTCAATTGGATGACAAAGATTTCCCATCTTTATGAGTATGATGAGTATTAAAATATTAGTCATTATTTAAAATATTTATAAGTTATTGTGGAATAAAAGATAAATTATATATATGTGTATATAAATCATGATTATTTAACTAATAGTCTATGAGATGATGTAATGACTTTGCCTTTTAGTAATCTTTTTGAAGGTGCTGTACCTGGTCTTGAAAGTGATTTAATTGGTTGACGATCAGATTTAATACTAAATAGATTCAATTTTCTTTATAATTATTCATCAACAATTTAATTCAAAGTGAATTTCTTATTGATCCAATTATTATCAGAAGGTTGAATCTTGAGTTTGATAGGCATTTATGAATATTACATTTTAGGCTATGGTGTACTGAACTTCTTGAATTCACTAACATAAAATAGTTCAAAATAAATACATCTATTAATAAGGTGGAATGAATTAAGACACTAAGCTTTTATTCCATTAAACTTTTTTAAGATTAATTTCTTTTTTTCTCTTAGGTTCATTAGAATAATTCCTTTAACTATTAAGATATGTGTTTCTTGCTAATGTTTCATCATCATTATGTGCAAAATCCCAATTATTACTTAGTTTGGATACTTGTAGCCATTTTTCATAATTGAGTAGCTATTGAAATACATTAGATTTAATTTCAAAATCATTTTTGAGATTATGTATGTATTGTAAAGTCTTTTATAATGTCCATTTAAATCTAGGAGTATGATTTAGAGTGTATACTTGCGCATTAAAAATAAAACAACCACAAAAACTGAGCGATTCAATGCTCTAATAGAATGGACTAAAACAGCTTCCCCTGCTTCAATGGTATCATTTATAAAGGTGAAACATCGGAGATAATCAAATGCAAATTGTGTTTCACTTTCTAACCACTAATAAGACAAATATTCTATGCCGATGGATTCCCAATGATTAGGAATATTTTTGGCAGCACAATTAATTATCTTGGTTATCTTGTTAGTCACCAAGAATTCAAGATCCTCATGTTTTAGATCACATTTACATGGGCTGCACCCTAATCTCCAAGATAAAGACCATCAATGATACGAGTGGGCAATTACATTAAAATATATATTTATTATATATGCTCTAGGAAAGCGTACTCAAGTTGAATCAGCTCTTGTAGTAATATAGTTAGTCTAAAATGAATGACTCATCAGAACTTCTTATTCTGGAATAGCAATTACAAGTAAAAAAGTTGGTAAGAGTGATTTAGCATACAACCTCAGAATTTCATGCACTCAAGGTTTCATACGAGAAGTACCATGAGATTTGGAGAGAGCTTCTATTACAGATTGAGTATCAACCCACTGATGCTATTGTCATTCGTTAAGTTGGGTCAGGAAAGAAGAGTCTCCTCAAATAATAACTTAGTTCCAATATCGACCCTCTACTGTATCCAAGCATATAATAACAAGTGCCACTGTTTAACATCTTAATGCTGTATCAATTAAAGAGTTGGACACATTAACCAAATTGATTGACAGTGAGCCAGTTTTTCAAACTCCAACTTTTGTCACTGACTCTGAGATCTAGCTCGATCGATTGATAGAAATGCATAAGAATTAAATCAATAAGGAAACATCACCAATATGCTCATGGATTATAGAGTATTGGTCTTGTATTGAAAGATTTACAAGGATATTTGATCAATACATCAATCTAATTAGTAAATATGAAGCCAAACTATAAAATTCTATTAAAACTTCTTCAGAATTAAGTATTCAAAAATAATTGAGTAATATTACTATTTATTCTAGAGTTATCATCTGATGAAATAAAAAAAAAAAGTATTTCTGAAAAGGAATTGAATCCCTCAAAAGATTCTTGTATACAATGTTGTTAATTCTGAAGAAATCCAAAATTTCAAATAATGAGTAGGTGTATGTATGTATCTATACAATATTAATAATAAACTATTTAAATTAATTATGAAACAGAATAATTATATTGTGAAGGACATAAATTATGAAAAAGTCAAATAACCTCTTTATGATTTTCAAAAATTTCATCAATTAGTAATTTTCAATATTATTTAACATTAGAATTCTAAATAATAGAACATACTTCATAAACCTAAAGATAAATAGGCTACAATTAAAACTGTTTCTAAATTTTATAACTAACAAGCCTTTTTAGAATAATAAAAGGTTAATCAACATCTTCTACTTTAAATTGTTTAACAATCAAAAACACCATCATAGCATGTATTATTTAAAAAAGAATAACCTAAAATAAATTTTGATCCAAAAAGTATGAATGAATAAAATACTTATAAACTTATTAAAATTAATAGTTAACCTTAAGTCAATGATAGTAAAAAATAAGAAAAAGATAATAGAAAATATATAAGTGAAGTAGTTTTAATGTAAAAATATCATACTACACGATTGATTGAGCAATAAGATTAAAAGACCTTTACCATTCTAAATAAATTGACAAATAATAAATTTAATAAAAGCAGATATTGTAATCTCAACTTTCTATAATCAATTAATAAACAATCCAAATTCATAATATTTATAATACAAAAAATGGATTTATTTGGTGTTAAACACACTTCTTCCTTTATTGGAAAAAATCCACCAACTTATTAATGCTCATTTTATTCTGATCACAAATTATTATATAAAAGTAAACCTGTTGAATATAATGAATTTCTTGAATCTATTATAGGATTTCATTGTTAAGAATTTATATCCATATATGTAGTGATTGAAAAAATTAAACAAAATTAAGAAGTAATAATATTCATTATTTATAATTAGTTTTAAGTAGGAGAAGTTATTTATATTGAAAGTTATTCTCATATTACAACTACATCCCTGAAAGAGAATATTATAATTAAAGTTAGTGATGAAATAGATAGTGAAATAAAGAAGACTATATCTGATGAATAAGTTACAGTTGGGAAACTTAAATATAAAGTATTGTAATTATGTCAATAAAATAATTAAAACAAATTGTAAGTTCCCTAAGCTATTTATGCAATATAAATTTAACATTTAACTCCTCGACATTCTATAACATAGACTGAAGATAATGCTTCTTTATAATTAAAATGATTATTAAATTTATTAACTAGTTACATTTTTCAAATAAAAAGTTATAAAATAATATTATTTTTATTATCTATTCATTAAAATTAAATGTATACAAATGATACTCATTTAATATTATTATAATATAAATATAAGAATAATTAATATAGATATAATCTAATAAATGAATAAATAAAAAAATTAGAAAGTTAATTGACATACATTTAAAATAGAATGTTATGAAACTACAATAATGAGATTAAGTAATTATTTTTAAATAAAATCAAAGTAGTTTATTAAATTCCACTGTTGTTGTAAGTTCTTAAAGTTATCTACTATATGAGGAATATTTAGGATTTGGCTAACTTTTAGCAAAAATGATTTCAGGAGGTATAGGTTGACTCTATGGAATTCGTTTCTTTTGTCTTGACCTTTTAAGTATTTTATCGACTGGGCTATTTTTAACTTCAATATTAGTTTCTTATCTTTCTGGCAAAAGGAAGAACTTAACACTTTATTAAGGAGAAAACCTAAATTTCTCTTTACGACTGCTTGGTAAAGCTTTGGCTCTAAATTAATATTATGCTCTTTCTGTTTAAGGATATTATATTGATTCAGATTTTTATTATCTTGTGGATTCCATAGATTTTAATAAATATCTACGCTGACTATATGTTCCAAATCTTCCATCATCATTAATCACTCCAATTTGTTTTACAGAAAATGTCAATTTTTCATAATTTTCCTCATTCAATTGAAGATTATTTAGAAGCTACTTCTACTTGTTTAGATACTCTTATCTACGCTTAATGTAATTCATATATTCAAAAGGACTTTAAACTTTAACTACACGAGCATTGAGTCTAAGAAATCTATGATTTAATTTACTCTTAAGTATTGAATAATACTTTTGGATGTACTTTTGAAAGGAGAGTAGGCTGCTTAATTTTTTATGACATTAATTATTAATTTATAAATCACACAGCCATAGAGTAATTATTAAGTTTGTAAAGATGTTAATTCTTAGTGGATTTGATCAAATTATCTACTTGAATATACAAAGGACTTTTTGGAATCTTTGGAGAAATTAAGGTAACATTTTTTGATTCTCGAAGGACTGAACCTCTGATTAAAAATAAAACATAATACTCAGTACGAAGTCTAGTAGTGCCATTTTTGCTTTATGATCTAGATTTATATAATGAAGTGTTGTTGGATCTATTTTCATTGACTGATGGTTATTTTTTAGGTTTTAGTAATCGTATTAATAATGTTTTGCTAGTCTTAGGCATAGTACGTTCTGTTTCCATTGATTTATTACGGATGGGTTTGCATAAATTGTATAATTCAATGTTTTTCAAAGAATCTAATGAATCATCATCTGAAAAATCATTGCCTTCTCGTTCAAATACATAATTATGGTTATGACGACTCTTTGCAAATCGCTTCTCTATTTCCTACTTGAACTCGATTGTTTGTAATCTCACAAGCTCTTCACACATAATATATCGTTAGAATTTTAATTAAATTAATATCAAAATGAATGAAGCCATAGACATCCATCTAACACATACATAACTTAAATAATATAAGTTTAATAAATATGAAGAGAGATGTAACATAAATTAAATAGACTAAATAAAAATATGATAGATGTTTAATCATTTTTTACAATATTCATCAAAGGTAATTTAATGAGTTATAGTTGATATAATTCTAATTTAAATAATTGAATTATGATTTCATTAGATATGAATATTTAAAATTGAATGAATATTTAGATAATAAAGATCATTGTTAATTTGAATATAATTTGAAGTGGATATTTAAAATAACATCAAGAATTTATAAATTTAATACATAATTGGGATGTAATTATATAAAAATATGNATTTTCCTCATTCAATTGAAGATTATTTAGAAGCTACTTCTACTTGTTTAGATACTCTTATCTACGCTTAATGTAATTCATATATTCAAAAGGACTTTAAACTTTAACTACACGAGCATTGAGTCTAAGAAATCTATGATTTAATTTACTCTTAAGTATTGAATAATACTTTTGGATGTACTTTTGAAAGGAGAGTAGGCTGCTTAATTTTTTATGACATTAATTATTAATTTATAAATCACACAGCCATAGAGTAATTATTAAGTTTGTAAAGATGTTAATTCTTAGTGGATTTGATCAAATTATCTACTTGAATATACAAAGGACTTTTTGGAATCTTTGGAGAAATTAAGGTAACATTTTTTGATTCTCGAAGGACTGAACCTCTGATTAAAAATAAAACATAATACTCAGTACGAAGTCTAGTAGTGCCATTTTTGCTTTATGATCTAGATTTATATAATGAAGTGTTGTTGGATCTATTTTCATTGACTGATGGTTATTTTTTAGGTTTTAGTAATCGTATTAATAATGTTTTGCTAGTCTTAGGCATAGTACGTTCTGTTTCCATTGATTTATTACGGATGGGTTTGCATAAATTGTATAATTCAATGTTTTTCAAAGAATCTAATGAATCATCATCTGAAAAATCATTGCCTTCTCGTTCAAATACATAATTATGGTTATGACGACTCTTTGCAAATCGCTTCTCTATTTCCTACTTGAACTCGATTGTTTGTAATCTCACAAGCTCTTCACACATAATATATCGTTAGAATTTTAATTAAATTAATATCAAAATGAATGAAGCCATAGACATCCATCTAACACATACATAACTTAAATAATATAAGTTTAATAAATATGAAGAGAGATGTAACATAAATTAAATAGACTAAATAAAAATATGATAGATGTTTAATCATTTTTTACAATATTCATCAAAGGTAATTTAATGAGTTATAGTTGATATAATTCTAATTTAAATAATTGAATTATGATTTCATTAGATATGAATATTTAAAATTGAATGAATATTTAGATAATAAAGATCATTGTTAATTTGAATATAATTTGAAGTGGATATTTAAAATAACATCAAGAATTTATAAATTTAATACATAATTGGGATGTAATTATATAAAAATATGTGTACACAGTGATTAATTAAAGAATCTATACATATTTAAATAATTTGTCAAATATTTCCATACATTTAGACTAATAAAATTTATTTAATTTGTTTGACCAATTATTTTAATGAAAATAATGAAATAATAGTAATTGTAAAAAGACTTAGAAGCATTTAAGAAACAGCTAAAATAAGCACTTCCAACAATAATTAATAGAGTGACAAAGGATATAGGATAAATACTTTATTTTGAGAAATTATTTAAAGATCTAAAACCAAATTCAGTTTAAGAATTATATTTTTAAAGTCTTCTTAGATTGGATCCACATATAGCAAGACAATAACCATAATTAGATGAACCAATTTAGAATATTAATGAATTAATACATCTATATTTTGAATAACAAACAGTGAAATTATAAGAAATGGTATTGTTAGAAAAAGAATTAAAAATGATGAAAGAATTGGAAGAATTATAAGTAAGTTAAGAGAGTACTTAAATATAAAATGCTTCAATAGAATTAGAATAATAAAAAGGAATGGAAGTTGAAAAATAAAATATAGAAGAAATATGTAATACAATAAAAAAGAAATATTGGAGATAAGTCTAAACACCTAATTGTGATTAATGTTTTTGTGGAAATCAATTACATTATAAGTAAATAATTAAATGTCATTTATGTGAAAAACATTTTCATGTAAATTGTTTAGATAAAAGTTATGATGAAAGATATGTTAAAAATTTTACATGTCCAAGATGTACTTTATATCATATGGATTAATTTTGTGAAGTTATTTCTATTATTATAGAACCATTTTCATTTAAGAAAACAGGTTTAACTAGCACAAAAACTATTAAATTTAAATCAGATACTAATAAAATTGATATCAGATGTATTAGAATGGATTGTCCATTATCAGCAGAAGAAATTACATGGCCAGATTTAGGAGAATTACATATTAATAATAAAAAAGTGGCTGAATTTATTCCATTAGCTTAATAGAGTTGTCAACATAAACGTAAAGATGAAAAATTGATATTTACTATTCCATAAAATGAAGAATGTACTCTAATGATCAAAGAAATTATACCTGGTATGGAATAAAAAAGAAAATATAGAATTTAAGGTGAATTACATTATATTGCTGTCTACAAAACTAAATAATATAATGCAAAATAACTTATAGAAAAGATTATTGTATCTAGTGAAAATTGGATGAGTGTAGAATAAGCATAGGATTTTATTATACTTTAGATGAATTACATATCATCTACTGGTATCAAATAAATTAAATAAACTATTTCTTTATTGTGTTGTTTATGTTCTTCTTTAATGGTTACTCCTGTAAGGGGAATATATTGTAATCATATTTAATGTTTCTCTCTAGAAAATTATTTAATGATGCTTGAATTATCAAATCCAAGAAAATGGAGATGTCCAATTTGTAAAGCTAAATTATTTAAATTACAAATTGATGCATTATAATATACTATCTTGTAAACTATTAGACAATATAATTTATAAGAGAAATATACAGAAATATCATTTGATCATATGGGAAATATTTTGGATGATCTCATTTAAAAATATTTAGATTATAATATATTACCTGAACATGTTAAAACTAGTAGAAATAGAATATTACAATTAGAAACTTTAAGTAATTAAAGAATTGATATTGATAATGAAATGGATGAATTAGAATAATTAAATAATAGATCATTAAATCCTAATTCAATTGTTATAGAATGAATATTCAATTATAATTATATAATAAATTATTAAATAATATTATAATCATGCTAATCCTAATCTTAATTTCATATACTTATTAATTAAGTTCTGATTGTTAATTTAGAAGTACCACAGATTGTTTAGACTTAAATATAGATATATATTTACTATTTGTAGTNGATTAATGTTTTTGTGGAAATCAATTACATTATAAGTAAATAATTAAATGTCATTTATGTGAAAAACATTTTCATGTAAATTGTTTAGATAAAAGTTATGATGAAAGATATGTTAAAAATTTTACATGTCCAAGATGTACTTTATATCATATGGATTAATTTTGTGAAGTTATTTCTATTATTATAGAACCATTTTCATTTAAGAAAACAGGTTTAACTAGCACAAAAACTATTAAATTTAAATCAGATACTAATAAAATTGATATCAGATGTATTAGAATGGATTGTCCATTATCAGCAGAAGAAATTACATGGCCAGATTTAGGAGAATTACATATTAATAATAAAAAAGTGGCTGAATTTATTCCATTAGCTTAATAGAGTTGTCAACATAAACGTAAAGATGAAAAATTGATATTTACTATTCCATAAAATGAAGAATGTACTCTAATGATCAAAGAAATTATACCTGGTATGGAATAAAAAAGAAAATATAGAATTTAAGGTGAATTACATTATATTGCTGTCTACAAAACTAAATAATATAATGCAAAATAACTTATAGAAAAGATTATTGTATCTAGTGAAAATTGGATGAGTGTAGAATAAGCATAGGATTTTATTATACTTTAGATGAATTACATATCATCTACTGGTATCAAATAAATTAAATAAACTATTTCTTTATTGTGTTGTTTATGTTCTTCTTTAATGGTTACTCCTGTAAGGGGAATATATTGTAATCATATTTAATGTTTCTCTCTAGAAAATTATTTAATGATGCTTGAATTATCAAATCCAAGAAAATGGAGATGTCCAATTTGTAAAGCTAAATTATTTAAATTACAAATTGATGCATTATAATATACTATCTTGTAAACTATTAGACAATATAATTTATAAGAGAAATATACAGAAATATCATTTGATCATATGGGAAATATTTTGGATGATCTCATTTAAAAATATTTAGATTATAATATATTACCTGAACATGTTAAAACTAGTAGAAATAGAATATTACAATTAGAAACTTTAAGTAATTAAAGAATTGATATTGATAATGAAATGGATGAATTAGAATAATTAAATAATAGATCATTAAATCCTAATTCAATTGTTATAGAATGAATATTCAATTATAATTATATAATAAATTATTAAATAATATTATAATCATGCTAATCCTAATCTTAATTTCATATACTTATTAATTAAGTTCTGATTGTTAATTTAGAAGTACCACAGATTGTTTAGACTTAAATATAGATATATATTTACTATTTGTAGTATATGTTCAATCTAAAATACTAATGTTAAATAAAAAATAATAGATGTGTTAAATAAAAAACTTAATTGGATATTTCTAAACTTGAAGGATTCATTTAATTCTAATACAAAACATAAAAAGAAAGATTAGAAGCAAGGAAAGCTGTACAAAAAAGAAGATCAAAAGTTATCAAAAATAGATTTTAAGATGAAGACTCTGAATAATCTATTGGAGTCTCCTTATCTATATCTAATTCTTATAGTGGAGAACTATTTGATAACTTTGATAATGATAGTAGTTTTTCAGATGGTATTAAAAATAACTGATTCTCTATATCATAGATTATCCAACTTTTGAAGATGAAGAAAGTAGTTTAGAAATTGAGTTAGTTTCCAATAACCCTATTCCGCAAGAGCCACCAAATTTTACTATAGAACGTATCTTTAGTGAAAAATAAGTTATTAATTTATTTTGTATATTATTGTATTTTATATATATTTGAATGGATTCTATTAATAATAATATATTAATTAAATTAGATTCTAAATAATATCTATTCAACCATAGTAAATCTTTTATTTTTCCCTTATGTGTTAAACTTAATCCCGTATTTCTTAAGGACAAGAACCACATTCTTCAAGTCCAAAATGATACTTTTACACTTCACAATCAGTAAAGTATGTAAGTACTAAGGCATCTGCACTTTATCCAAACATATCCATAAATAAAGTGGCTATTGACAATGTTATAAATGCAATAATTGCAAAAGTATACAATTAAAGTGTAAAATCAGTCTATTCCTTTACATAAATAAATGTTCCAAGAGTTGTTACTAGAAATATAAACATTTTGCTATAATGAGTAAATTATTCTCCCAATCCTGAAAGAGTTTCAAAATCTGAATAATTTCTTTTAATTGTAAAATGAACAGCTTTACTTGATTCAAAGTAATCTGCTGATGTCATTACAATATATACAAAAGCATAATTATTAATGTACATAATGAAATTCTCACAAAGACAACATAAACACAAAGAAAATGATGCAAAACAATTCAATATTATATTGTGTCTCTTCATTCTACATCGATTGAGTGAATCCTATTATATTAATGATAATTTTACATATATCAAATTAAATATTTTTGCTATACCACTAAAAAAGAAACTATATATTGCTTCAGCTGTGATACTTCCATTATGGTATCGCACAGCTAATTTGAAACTATCATATACAAATCCCTTATTAGAAGAAGCATGAAAGTACCAGAGTGTGGCAGTTGAAGCATTAAGGAATCTAGCCAATGATAAGATGTATTGCATTAACCATATTAAAGCTAGTATAGTAATCATCAATTTAATTAAAGTATCAAATTTAAGTTAAATCTTTTCAAATGGTTAAATTTATTCATCTGATGAATACTCCATTTATTATTCTGAAAGTACTGCTAAAGCACTTGCAATCCATATCAATAAAGTAGACATTATTAAAAAAAAGAATACTATAGGCACAATGATAATTGTTTTATTTTAATACAAGAATGTTGTTGCCAATTTAACAAGAGATATCATAAATTTCATTTTCCTTAAGTTCCAACATAATGTAAATATAGCATATATGCATAATAATCCAAATGTTATTGATGCTCCTAACATATATGGACTCCATGCATATGTTAATTTATCAAAATAAGGAAATAAACTAATTAATAATAAAAGAATATATACTCTAAAGGTAATTTTATGAAATATAATAGAAAATATGCACTAAGGAAACCAGTTAAAGAGATATAGACTAATATGAATACATAAACTATGAATGTAGTACACAATCCAATCATTATTGTGAAAAAGAATGCCAATAAAAAGGCAGCTCCTCCACTAATGGCTATAATTGGTAAATTTGCTTTTGTATTCACTAAAGCTTATTAAATTTCCCCTACTAAAATTGCTGGTTAAACTGCATTTTTTAAATTATCATCAGTTGGTAAACAGATATTACCTGAATATGAATGAGATTCATAGATTAATACTCGTTTTTCTGGGTCTGATGGACTTGGATTATTGTGACAGTCTTTGATTAATTTATTTGGAGCACATAACAATTGTTAATCTTCTTTTTTAGGACATTTTTCAACACAAACTGTTCTATATAGATATTTCTAAAGCCATATATTAAGAACCTCACCTCTTCTGGAGTTACGAAATAAATCAACGGAAACTTATTCAAATTTCCTTATCCACATTCTCTTCCTTCAGAATCTACAGGAGTGTAGAGTCTTTCTATATGTTGACTACTGTAAGTCAAGAAATAGAAATATCCTAAAGCTCCAATAGACAATAGAAATAATAAACAGCAGCATAGATTAGTACAAGATCTATTTTAATTTGGACCATTTTTTAAATAAACAGGAGGAATGTAACTCATATTAGTTTATTAAGAGTAAAGTGCAATGACTGTTTCTCCTTACTCTTCTCCCACTTCTGATTTACGTTGAAACATTAAATTTATTATTATTATCTTAAGAAATGTATAAAAATTAAACACAATAAAATTTTATATGTAAATAATTGTGATATACAATATTTATTAATATATAATAATATAATGTTATTAAAAAAAATAGTCTAATAATTTTGCAGTCAATTTGAAAAGAATATCTAAAAAACAAGAAGGACTACTTAAGTTATTAATTAAGTGAAAATAGAAGAAAGAACAACAGAGGAAAAAGAATCTGATTATTCATTAAGAAGAATGCCTTTTTATAGATTTCCAATAGGACTATAAAAGAATTTGTATTAAATGTTACAATTATTTGTGAAGCTATTATTTAATAGGTCCATTAATCTTTTATGATTTTATATAAATGTAAAGCCCTTATTTTTCTCATCAACTCACAAATGCCTTTTGTTAATTGAATGATATATATATATTTGGATTTGCTGGAATAGTTGGTGCAATTGTAGGTTGTCATTTTGTATCTGGTAAACCTTTTAAATATTTGGGATTATATAGTTCAAGCTAATTGATATGTCTTTTAGGAAATAGTATATTAATGTACTACTTATCACCATATTTATTTGGGTTTTATTTTGTTGGTATTTTATCACATTTGATTTGGTATAATAATAATAAAGGTTTGATTGGAGTACCAAAATCATTTAACAATCTTTATCTTAAATCTATGGTGTTTTCATCACTTTTTATATTTGCAGTAAATTATGGTATAATTTAATAGGCAATAGGTGGAATAGTATTATTGAATTAAGAGATTAAACATATAGAGATAAAAATTGAAGAATTACAAAAGCTATCAGATTCGTTAAAAGAAGGAGTATGAAAACAAATTAATTAATTAAAAAGAAATAAATAAATATAATTTATATACATATATATCCTAATGAAATTAAGCTAAACTCCTTAAACCAAAGTTTCTAGAATGGATGAAACATTTTCAACAGATATACATAATATGTGTTATAGTAGAGTCAACATTCTTACAAATGAAGTAGAAAAGTTAACAGATGTTTTGGGAACAGCATCTTAAGAAATGGAAGTTCTAAAAGAACATAATCGTGATTTGTAAAATTAATTAACTGAGATGGAACATTCAAATTAAATTGTAATATTTTAATTTAATATATTAGATCAACTAAGAGTTTGATAATATTTGTGAAAGATTAAAATAAAAAAGTATAGAAGCAGAAGAATATGCCTTTTAGGTTTAAAAATTAACTCTATAAAAATAAGTATAATATTATTTTAGATTATTATTATAGGAACTTACATAAAATTTGAATAAGGTATTGAATGAATTGGAATAAATAAATTAAGTGATTGATATTAAGGATTAGGAAATTTAATCTGGAAAATAATAATTTATTGCAAAAACAGAAGAATTATAATAAAGTTTATAATAAACTTATCATTTGGATTAAGCTTTAAAAGTAGTAAAGGATGAAAAATTAAAATATATTTATGAATATTAATAACTATAAAAATTGGTTGAGGAATAATAATAATAAATAAAGGAATTAGATGAGTATCGAATAGCTTATGAAACATTGAAAGTAGATTTGAATATTCTAAGAGTCAATTATACAAATTTATTGAATTAAAAATTAGAAGAAAAGAAAGAGTTAGAAGCTCAAATTGATGTTTTAAGAGATATGCATTCTTATACTATTGAAGATGCATAATTAAAATATGCTGTATAATGAATCTTATTATATTGATAGGATTAAATTAAATAAGAAATAGAATCATTCAAATAGTTATATGATGAATAATACAAATTTGAAAGAATGACTTATGAATCTACATTAGATTAATTAAAGAATTAAGTGGGTACACTTTCAATGCAATTACAAAATGCTGAAATATTGATTAATACTCATAAATAAAACTTAATGAATTAAGCTTAATTGAGTATGTTTGAGAAAAGCAATTAAGTAAGTGAATTAAAGGCTTAAAATTATGTCTTATAAGAATCACTTATTACAGCTAATAGAGAATTAAATGAATTGAAATAATAAATGGAGAATGGTAATATTATTAGATTTGATGAGGAAGTAAGGAAATAGATAGAATATAAATTAGATTTATGTTAACAATTACAAAAAGATAAAGAAGAACTTAATAAAGAAAATGAATAATTAAAAAGAGAAAATAGATTATTAAAAGAAAATAATGAATTGATGTAATAATAATTATCATAACAATAATCAAATATAAGTTAATTACCATAATCTGTATTATTAAGTTAAATATCACCATCAGGTATTAAATAATAATATTAATTTTAGGAATTACACCAGGATAAAAAATCAATGATAGTGAAAAAATCAAATATTTATTGAAGGCTGTTGATCAATTATAAAATGCAATAAAAGATAGAGATTAAGAGATTACAAAATTATCATAAATGGCTAGTACTAATATTGGATTGTCTTCATTGATCAATAAACCAAATTCAAGAATGCGATTTTACCATCTCAATTCAGAAGATATAAATTCATTTGATAAATAATTATGAATTATATAATCTATAATTAATGAAAAAAAATAATAATAAGAAAACATCTAATACAAAAGTTAAAGTTAATCCTTGTTCAAATGATCGTTATTATATGGATTAATCTATTGATGAAGAAGTCTATATTAAAAATAACTATAAAGTTGTAAGAGAATTGGGTAGAGGAGGTTATGGAGTTGTTTATAAAGCGTATATAAATTATTCTAATTATTTAGGGTTGGATTCAATTAAGGTTAAATTGATAAAAACAAAAAATATGCCATCAAGGTTAATTTTTCAACAGTATCTCCAGAGTTAATATTTGCAGAAATTGGATTTCTGAAATTAATTTATGGCAAAGAAAATATGCCATAATTGGTTAATTTGTTTCTTATTGATCAAAAAATATATATCGTCATTGAGTATTTTACATACAAACCATTCATTGTATTAATCTTAAAATAATTTAGACTTTCTTTGCTAATTTTGATATGATGGAAATTAGACGATATTTATATGAATTACTTAAAGCATTAAATGTATTGAAATTAAATGGTATATATCATCGTGATGTTAAACCTGGAAACTTTCTCTATAATCCAAAGACAGGTAAAGGAATCCTTATTGATTATGGTCTAAGTGAAATTGATAGATCATTTGTTGCCAAATTGATTGAAAAAGAAAAAGAATTATCTAAAAAGGTATAAATATTATATTATTTTTTTAAGCATCCTCAATCAGATGAAGTCTAAGAAATCAGAAGAAAAATTAATTTATACAATGAAATCTAAAAAACTATAGATTAAATTGGAAATAATAAAATAGGAACAGAGAGTTTTATGCCATTAGAAAGTATATTGCATTATAATGTATATATAAATAAATAATTATTGAAGGATCAATCTTATGAAGTGGATATGTGGGCTGTAGGAGTCATATTCCTACAATTTTTAACTAAGAAATACAATTTATTTAGTAATGTTAGAATGATAAATAAGCCTGTTGTGACTAAGAACTTTTTTTATGTTAACTTTATATTAGAATTAGCTAGTTTGTTTGGTTCTGAATAAGTTAAATAAATTTGTGATTAATTTGGTAAAATAATATAATTTATACTTAAAATTAGAATATGATCTTAAATTACCTACAGTTGTTGCAACCAAACCTGTATAATGGAAATCTATAATAAATATTAATGGATTTGATAATGATGCAGAAGATTTGCTTACAAGATTACTTTGCTTAAATCCAAAATAGAGAATAAAGGTTGAAGATGGATTAAAACATCCTTTTTTTAAGCCTTTATTAGATTAAGAAAAACATACATAAACAAATTTTTAAGATGATTAAGAAATTATGTAATAAAAACAATAAGAAAATTGAATTTATTTGATATTTTATATAATAAGAGCTTCTCATATTATTTTAGATAGCAAAAACTTATTAATAAACATAAAAATAAATATATTTTAATTCTATATTAACTAAAAAATAATATATTTGATGTTTAATGGTATAGAATTAGATTTAGAGAATTATAAAATAATTGTATACATATTATATGAAGTTCTGTTCTATTTATATTGAATGATTTCAGTCAATAGTAATCATTTTTAACTTTCAATTATTTACAGGCTTATATTGTTTGAAAATCTTATGTATTGTATTGAGATTAGGAATTATAGAAGAGAGAATATGATCTAGAAACAAAGGTTACATGATAAAGTGTATAAGGAATATGTATAAATTAAAGTAATTTATTAAGATACTCTAAATATGAATCTAATAAATAGTTTGAATAGACTTATTTAATGTATAGGTAAGTGATTAAGGAAATTCTGAAATATATTTGAGATTGAATTATTGTAATAATATTGTTATTCAAGTATGCTCAGATTAAATTTTATGATTTAATTTAGTGTCTAAATAGGTTGATTTTGTAACAGATTTGACATGTTTAGATATATTTGAGTATGACATCAAAAATAACTAGATGGAAGTAAAATGTCTGTGATTCCAATTATTTTATTTTATAAATATTTGAAATGGCTTCTGAATGAGGATAGAATAAAAAAAAAAAATTAAAAAATTAATGACTGACCAAGAAAAGAGTAGTGATGTTAGACTTGTTTAGGATGGTTAAAAAAATGTCTTAAAACAAAAGACTGGATTAAAATAGATCAATCTTGATAATCTGGTGTACAATAAGAGGGAACGTAAGCAAACTGGCGGTCCAGGTTCTTAGTTCTTTTAGTCTTAGCACTTTTAGCTATTCCATAAATTTAATAGAAAAAAATCATTTAGAATAAGCAAAGTTATAAAAAGAAGAATGCTGAATTACATACTCCTCCTCGTGAAGAAGTTCAGCAAGTTCAAGTACCAACTTTGATCAAATAATAACCAATATCCTGCCAATAATTAGTCTTTGAATCTGATAATTCGTCAGATTTTGATCCAAAATTAAAAGCCAAGAAGTCCAAAAAGTTTAAAAGAACACATAAACGTTTAGAAATTGAAGATTCATCAGATGAAGAATAATATAAAAGAAGACTTATATTGAAAAGAGTAAATAAAATATTTAAGAAATCTTATGAATAAAAATAGATTTTAGCTTCAGGAAGTGAATAAGAAAATCTTGTTAAAGAATTATTTAAAAATGTCTTTGTAAAAATATTTTAAGGTATAAAAAGAATATATATAATAGATATTCCAATATCTGCAGCAGAACTTAAATAATTATCAAATCCAAATCCAGAATATTCAACTGGATAAATAAGTGATGGTAAATAATAAGATGAAGAAATTAAACCAGAAGAAGAATAAATACGAATTTTAACAGAAGATGGAACAGATTTTGAAACTAAAAGAAATTTAAAATTATTAGGAATTGAAAATTCAGAAATTCTATCTAAATTAGGGGAAGTTAAGTCTTATATTAATTGTGATATAAGATATTTTAATTTAGATTTTTTAGTTGAAAAAGTAGGTGGATTTGATGGTATACAATATTAATATTCTATATAGTTGTTTTAATGGATCCACCTTGGAGAATTAAAGGAGGTTAATAGAATGATTCATCATTTATGTTTACTAATAGTAAATTCTCACTTGATTACAATACAATGAGTAATTAAGAGATTATGGATATTAAAATTGAGAAATTGAGTAAGAAAGGATTTTTGTTTCTATGGATTCTAAATACATAATTGAATATAGCATATGAAATGGCTAGCAAATGGGGATATGAGATTGTAGATCAAATTATTTGGGTTAAATTAAATCCTTAAGGAAATAATGTGTATTTATCTACAGGATATTATTTTATGCATTCTTTTGAAATATGTTTAGTTGGGTATTATATTATTGAATATTTAATAGATATAAATGTCCTCCAGGTGAACATGTAGAATATCATTCTAAAATATCTAATAATATAATTTTCAGTTCAGTAAGAAATAAATCATAGAAACCTATAGAAATGTATGAAATTATAGAATTAATGATGCCTGGAGCTAAAAAAGTTGAAATATTTGCTAGAAACAATAATCTTAGACATGGATGGTTTTCTATAGGTAATTAATTGGGAGAAACATATTAAAAATGGTTAGTTTAAATAAGTTGCAATATATGTAGTATTGCATTGTAACCTGGAATATGTAGATACAAATCAAAAAAGATAGCTAATTTTGATATTTGTTAAGAATGTTATAATAAAAAGATAAATGAAGGAGAATTAAATGAGAATGAAATGTTCTTTTTAGCTAATAAGGCTGAAGAAGAAGTGTTACATTAATATCATTAATGTAATAGATGTGATTAAAATCCTATTTGGGGTCCAAGATTTGAATGTATAACATGTGATAATTATGATTGTTGTGAAGCATGTTTTGATAATCTACTTTAATCAGGAGATCCAACTCATAAGGATCATGATTTTAAAGTTATTGAATTACCTACATTTGCTGAAGGTATACCATGTCATGATGCAAAATGTAATGGTTGTTTTTAGAAACCTATTTTAGGTGTTTAATTTATTTGCAAATAATGTACTAACTTTAGTTTATGTAATAATATTTATATATTATGTAGGTTAAAATTGTTTCTTTTCTAGATCTTAATCTGAATTAAATGGTCCAAGACATAAAGCAGATCATCGATTTGAACCTATTTATGAAGTTTAAAATTTCTCTAAGAAAACTTATAAATGTTAAGGATGTGAATTAGAAAAAGCAGGATGTGTTTATAAATGTGAAAATTGTTTTGGTTTCTATTTTTGTGAAGAATGTTATGCTCTAAAGAAAGATGATTGGAAATGTTATGTTGCTACAAGTCATAAAAATTATCATACATTTATAAAGATATGATATGATATTATTAATTATCAATCAAATTTTAATATTTTTTAATTCAAATTTCTGAAAGTATTATTAAATAGAAAACTACATAAAATTGGAATAATTTCTTAAATATTTATAATTTTAATATAACCATAAACAAAAATATATTTTCTTAAAGTTAAAATAATCTTTTATTTTCTTTATTTATATATATATATATTATAATTATCATTCTAATTTTATTAATATTATAAAAGAAATTATTATATGTTAAAAAAGAAAGGTTCAGAATAATTAGATATCATATTTGAAGCTGGAGAAGATCTTTTAAACTTCTCAAAGAATTAAGTCATTATGTTAAAGAATAATTCTATTAAACTTCCTATTATTAGACCAAGAACATTTTTATCATATAGTCTTGAATTTTGTGGGATTACAAGTCTTAATTATAAGATGTTGAGATTTTAATCATTAGGAAGAGATATCAGAGTATTATAATACTTTATTACAAGCCTGAAACTAGTATAATGACCTCATGTTTAGTAAAAGTAATACATACAACTGAATTTTCATAAATGGCATAAAATCCCTTAAAAACATCATTCTAAGGGTTGTTTATTTAGGGAAGTCATAGTGATATTCTGCTTTAAATTAATGAAGAAAGTGTATTTTATTTGTTAATTAAAAGCCAATACCTTTACACAAATGTATTTTAGCTTGTAGATCTCCAAAGTTTAATGGAATGTTTTCTTCAAATATGATTGAAAGCAATCAAACTTTAGTTAAGGTTGAACACAAGAAACCTGATTTATTTAAGGTCATGTTATAATGGATATATTGTGGGTATTGGAAAGAAGTACTATTATTTTATAATTAGATCAGTTCCCAGAAAAGATTGAAGACACTTGTGATTTAATGTTACTTGCTGATGAATATTTAATCACAGATCTTAAATAGAAATGTGAGGAAGATATAATTTCTAAATTAGATAGCAGCAATATATTAAAGATATTGTTATTTGTAGAGAAACATTCAAATATCATATCTTAACTTTTATTGGAAAAAACTAATTCTATGTTTATAGATGATTTTGATAAGATTCATAAATTAAATCCAAATTTAGAATAAGATATAACAAGAGTGCCTGGTTTAATGACAAAATTATTTTAAAATTTACATTAAAAAAAAATAAGAAAAGGAAGAAAAGTGCATTTTGTAGTTGATGATTTTGAAGAATCAGATTCTGATGACTATGTTAGAAATTATACACAACATTTCTACTAATGATTATAAGATGATATATAAATTTGATATTAAATTCAAAAAATATACATCTATTTATGCATAATAATATAATAAATAATTAAACATGATTTTAAAACAAGAATATAATTCTATTTTTAATTATAGTTTAAGAAATTTAAAGTAAACTTGTATAATCATTATATAATAATCAATTAAATCTAAGTTTTACATTTTTATTTATCTATTAATAACAAATCTAAGAAAATCTACTATTTTTGTTTAAAATATTATCAGACAAGAATTATTATAATAATATTAAATTATTAAAATTATTATAGGATCATTTTTCATTAAAGTATTGAGTCATCATATTTTTTGGTAAAGGGGCATACTTCTTTCATTAGCCAAACTTTTAGATTATTAATAACAAAGTTGATGTGGCCGAGTTGGTCTAAGGCGTTGGATTTAGGCTCCAATCCGCAAGGGCGCGAGTTCAAATCTCGCTGTCAACATAATTTTTTTAATTTAAAATTAATTATATTATTTTACAAAAAATTGATATAAATAATAAAAACTAAATACATTCTATTTAAGATGAATAACTAAGTTGTTTAATATATAAATTCATTCCATTAGAAATCTTCTTAATTAATAGATTAAGTCTCTCTTATTATAATATTAATCATATTGAAACATAATTCAAATATTAAATCTAAATTTTTATTATTTTTCAATAAAGCAAGTTTTCTATAATTAATATATATATAAAATGCAAGTTTCTTGTAGGACCAAAAATGTGAATAAGTATTATAAAGTAATCGGTGAAGTTGGATCTGGTACTTATGGTAAGGTGTATAAAGCAAGATGCTTAAAAACCAATGATTTTGTGGCTTTAAAGAAAATTGATACTAAAGATTAGAAAATAATGGCTGAAGGTATAATAATTGAACATTTAATTAAGGATTTCCCATTACTGCTATAAGAGAGATCAAATTATTGAAAATAATGAATCATAAAAATATTTTAAGATTAAGAGAGATAATAATAAGCAAAGCCTCTTTTAGAAATAATTTTAGAGGATCCACTTTTTTAGTATTTGACTATTATGATCATGATTTTGCTGGTCTTCATAGATAAAGAAATATCTTTACATTACCACAAATAAAATGCATTTTTCAATAACTTTTAGAGGGAGTTAAATATCTTCATGAAAGTAAAATTATTCATAGAGATTTGAAATGTGCTAATATTCTAATGAATAATAAAGGATAAGTGACTCTGGCTGATTTCGGTTTAGCCAGAACCTTATCAAATGTGAATAATCCAAAATATACTTACAAAGTAGTAACTTTATGGTATAGAGCCCCTGAATTGCTTTTAGGATAAACTAATTATAATACTTAAATTGATATGTGGAGTCTAGGGTGTATATTTGCTGAATTAATTACAGGAGAGGTTCTATTCAAAGGAGATATTGAATTTAGATAAATGGAAAGGATATATGAATTGTGTGGGAGTGCTTCTGAATTAAATTGGCCTAATTGTGTTAAATTGAGATAATGGGAAGAATTTAAACCCAGAAGAAATTATGAAAGATTATTGATCAAACATATTAAAGATGTTTGTTAAGCTTAAAATAAATAAATTGATTAAGTGACTTTAGATCTAATAGATCATTTATTAATATTAGATCCAGAGAAAAGGTTAAATGCAGTGTAAGCTTTGAATCATGATTTCTTCAAGCAAGAACCAAAACCTTGTTAACTTAGTGAAATGCCTTAATTTGAAAAAGAATTCCATGAAACATTGTTAAAAAATGAAATGAGGTTACAATAACAAAGACTTGAAAGACAATAAATTAGACCATAATCAACTACAACATAGAAATTTTAAAAGGTTATGCGAGATGAGAGAAATAAATCTAAGCCTTAATAATAATCTCCATCCAGAAATAAACAAGAACTAGATTTTGAAGATATATTAAAACTTGAACTTGCAGAAGAAAAGAAAAAAGTAAAATTAAATTGAATATGATTTCTATATATCAAATTAATATGAAGCTTGTATTGAGCGATGGTGTTCCATTTTATAACAAATCTTGAGTTATTGGTTTAATAGTCAATACTTACTTCATTTACTACTTAGTATTTTCATGATGTTTGTTAGTTGTTTGGTAAAAATTTAATAAATATTCAAAATTTAAAAATCACATAAAATAATGATGCTTGTAGCAAATAATTACCTATTAACACTAAGATTAAATATAACCTGTACATTATGAATAGATTGCAAAATAATAAAAATGTATTATGGAGTATTTTAAAATTTGAAGATCATTAATTAATGATATTTAGTATTTACATCCATCTTCTCTAGTCTTAGATCAAAAGTTGAATTGAAGATTATGGAAAATATATATATCCTATTTACTTTTAAGAACATAACTAATTGCCATTTTTCAATTTCTTAAAATTTACTATTATAGAAAAAGATTTCATATAATGAAGTTCTCTTATTTATAAATATGTTTTTCATTTTTATTTACATTTAGTACTACATATCTAATTTAATATGGTATAAATCTCTTTTAATTATTTAATTCATTCTATTAAAAATAGGATTAACATTCATTATACTATTGTAAATTGAACTAGTACTATTATGTTCTAAAATACTGTACTTGCAAACTAATATTTATAGATATAATCATTATAAGAGCATTATTCATTAGAGAAGAGTAAAAATAGGATAAATAAAATAAATAAAAAAGATTTTAGTCTAACAATATGATCCATTATTAATAATTATAATACTTAACAATTTAAATAAGGTTTCAAATTCAATATAATAATTATTAATTAGCTAGCTAATATTAAAAAATTGAAATCATTTAAAAAACAGAGAATTTTAGAAATTTATTGAATAATGTATCATCTAAAAAGAGTTTCAATTCAATTTTAAACTCTTTTATTTAATTTTACCTTTAATCTTGTTTTTCATTTTAGCCTAATTAATTCAAGAATTAAAATATTATTCATTAAAAATTATATATATATAAAACAATTTTTATATTAATGCAATAAAAATTTAGAATTTTCTTATTGATTAATTTTGACTTTATTTCAAAATTCACTCTAGTTTTATAAGATTTTGAAAATTGCTAACTACTTTCAAGAACATCTTCACTACATTATTTTATGATCTATTTCAATCTCATCAGATCAAATATCTGTGTAAATGGCATTATTTTTATTTTGAATTAAGCAATAAAACAATTATCTTAGAGATTTTATTCCCTCAATAAATAATTGATATTATTATAAATTTATAGTTAGCTGATAATCTTTGAATTCTAAAAAAGGTTAATAATAATAAGAAAAATGAATTATATTTTTATCATTCCAACATATTGAGAAATTTTTTATTTAGATTTTTTATAAGTGGCGATAATTTCTAATCTTTAATGTCTTCTTTTATTTCTTCAATTGGTTCTTCATCAATGTTTAGTAAAACATGACTTACATATTGAACCTCTTATGATGGTTTTGAAAAGAAAATTTTAGAATTAATGCTAGTTTAAGATCGATTATAATTGCTGTTAATTACTTACTGTAAATCTTTTTCACTCTATTGCTTTGCACAACATGAACTACCCATTTTTTAATTAATTTTATGAATTAATAAAGTGTGTTCAATTCAAAATTGCAATAGGCCTTAGATTGTCTTGTTGACGATGCTCTCAAACCATTTGATCCTTATAGATTTGTTACTATAATGGAAACAAAATAAATTTAATAAGGGAGTGCTGAATAACCAAATAAAGTTAATAAAGAGATTCCACACGAATTGAAAAGTTAAAAAACTCGTGAAACTCTATACTTATTATAAAATAAGATTAAGCAAGAATTACATGTATTTTATTTACTAAATGAATTTAGGAAAGATTTTCAAATATTACTACAAAAACAAATATTCCAACAGTACTTGAATAATTTGAGGAGCAATACTATTAAAGATAATGTCTACGAAACTTAGACATATATTAGGATTAGAGAGAATTCTTAATTTGTTCATAGAATTACGATGAAGATAATCTTATAAATTCACTAATTAATGAAGCTATTTTTGATTCAATATAATAAAATATATGAACAAAAAATTAAAGATAAATCTAAAAAAATTAAAAGTATTTACTTATCTAATCTTATTAATAAATGAAAACAGTTTACTTATTTATGATTGAATTTAATAAAAATAGAAAAATTAATAGTTAAATAATATCAATGAATTTCTAATTAATAGATTCTTTAGTATAAAATAATATAATTATAAATATAAGATATAATGATTTATTTAATCTATAAAAAATCATAAAATTATGTTATTCTATATTATAAATTTATTTCATTAGTTTTATGATATAATTTCTTCTACTTTTGTAATTGAATTAGCTGATGGGTTCCAGGGACTATTTTATTTAAAAAGATATTATTACACAACAAATTATTGAACTTCAAAAATTCTTTTAGCATCTTCTTTTTCATATTAAACAAGAACTTTATAGTTAATTCCTGCCACAACTTGAGAAGTCACTTGAAGTAACTTTTCATATTAATATCCATCTTTTGATAAATTAAATTTATCTTCAATTGCATCTTAAGTAGATTTGATTATGTTATTGTTTTATTGTTCAAATTCATCTAATGGTTACTTAAATTTTTAAACAAATAATACTTTAATCCATCCACCTGACATTTATTTTTCTTATAAACTTGATTAATGTTCTTGAATAATTTAAGACAATTTATGTCTTAATCCAATAGTTTCAAGACTGCAATTTGCAAAACAAAAAATTAAAGCGATAAGTAATATTGCTTTCATTAAATAATAATAAAAATAATAATATAATTAAAAAATTACATAAATTCAATCAATTTTTAGGTATAGGATCATCATGATCAGCAATCAAATACATAATACTAGCAATAGCAATAACATTGTCATCCATATCATCAGCATTCATCATCCACATAGAATCTCCAGCAGTATGATGATATGTGAAATAAAAGTCATGTGTATCATTATCAACTATTTTGTTGTTCATAACTGGAGTTCCAGTAACAGTTCTTAATGCTCCACTATCAGCTTAACTTCCAGCATTAGGATATATCTTCTCTGCTCCAATTCCAGTCAAATATTCTTATGCCAAATAAGTTACAAGTTATCTAAACTAATAAAATAATCAATATACGTGAATTTTTCTCCTGCTGTTACACCAAAACCATATGGTTTAGTAGATCCAAGATCTGATTCAAATGCAACAATATGATTTTCTTAAGAATGAGTTTTTGCATAATGTTAAGCACCATTATTAGCCATACCCATTTCTTCTCCACTCCAAGCTATAAATCTAATAGTTCTTTTAGGTCTTATTCCTAAATGTTTCAAAACTTTCAAAGCTTCTAAACATTCTAATACTCCAGCTCCATCATCATTAGCACCTGTCTAAGATCCAACATCCCATGAATCCCAATGACCACCCATTAATAATATTTCATCTGGATATTTTGATCCTCTAATTTCTGCCAATATATTATCACTTGTAGTTTTATATTATTATCCACTAGTTTTAATTTCAATCACAACTTTCTAACCTCTTTATCTCATTCTATCTATCATATCTGCATCTTCAACTGTGATTGCAACAGCTGGATATTTTATATTTTAATAATTTGTCATTCCCTTAATTTATTATTAAATTTACATACCGTATGTGGTGACGATATTGAAACACTTGCAACACTCCTTATAATAGTTCCTATTGCACCTGCCTCTTCTGCTAATTTTGGTCCATTTGTTCTAAATTATACACCAGATGAATATCCTTTCCATTCATAATTAAAACAAACTATCTTCCCTTAAACATTTATATTTTTTAATTCTTCAAACGAATGAACTACTTCAACTTCTGCTTTAACAGTTCCTGCTGGACTCCATCCTAAACCAATCATATTCAATTTCTATGGATATTATCTTGGCTCAAATAAAGTCACACTTTCTTCACCTCTTTTCCAAGATGTGATATCTCCTAAATTCTCTTTCCAAACCTTATCAAATCCATAAGTTTGTATCTCTTCCACTAAAGCATCTACTGAATCAGCCATATCTTCTGAACCCCACATTCTCGGACCAAATGTATCTACATAATAAGCCAAACGATTATATGATGAGTGGTACAATGGAGAATATGGATTTTTTATGGTTTCTCTAATTTACTAAATATATAAATGAGTATAATACTTAAATCACTTGTTATTTGATCTAATCTTTTTTGTTTCTAAGCATGTATCCATTTATGTTTAAAAGCAAAATTAAAAATATGATAATTTTCATTTTATATCAATTATATAAATTAAAGGAAAAAAATAAAAGAATTAAATATTCTAAAATATGATAATATATAAGGAATTCTTAAAGAACTTATTTTGAATATTATTACTAATTATTAAATATGATTTCCAACATTTTCAAACCAAAAAAATAACAGCTCATTCAAGAGGGTTAATAAAACATCACTTTAGGCAAATTAGTCAAATTTTCTCACTATGAAACCATTTTCAAATATTCTTTCTTTGCGGTTTTATGTAACTTAGTATTATATTGGTCATAGTTGTTATATCTTTGTATAGCTTAGATGTCATACAATTTTAATAATTCCTTAAAGAAAAGAACCTTAGAAGATTTGATTGGTCTGATCTCAAATGGATGATTATAGGATTAATCATGATTCATGTAAATTAATATTTTTTATAAATTTAGATCACTAAAGAAATCAATAGATATTTAGTTTTCGATTATGTTTCTAAATCATTAGATTAAAAATATATTGGTTTAGATAGATAATTAAGAGTTTAAAAAATTATTAAATGGATTTACGATACTCTCTACTATTCAGTAGCTACTATATTTGCATATATTGTTTTTAGAGATGAAAAATGGTTTCCAACTGAATTAGGTGGCTCAAATTTCACAGAAACCATGTATGATTTCCCAAACATGCCTGATGTATAAATTAAAAAAAATTCAAAATAGAATCCTTGGGTTCCATTCTATTATATGATCTAAGCTTCAAGTCATGTTCATGCTTTATTATTATTGATGGTCTATGGCACAAAAATAGAATTGAAATATTGGGAATATTTACTACATCATTTTTTAGCAGTAAGTCTGTTATATTTTTCAACTATTTATAATTGTGAAAGTATCGGTATTGTTGTCTTGGTACTCCATGACATTAGCGATATCTTTTTGGCATATGGAAGAACCTATGCTGATATTGGAAAGAATAAAATACTTGTTTATGTAAGTTTCTCAGCAATTCAAATTTCTTGGTTATACACTAGAGTCTATGTATTCCCAATTAAGATTTATGATATCATAGTAAATCATCCTGGATTTTCTCTTTATTGGTATTAATTAAATACTATAATAAAAGGGAAAATACAAAACATGCATTGTACAATTAAGTAGGTTTGATGATAGTACTTTTTGGAATGCACATTTACTGGACAATTTTTATGGTTAAAGTAGGTATTGGAATCTTCTCAGCTGGTAAATATAAAAATGTATATGATAACAGAGAGAATAAATTAGATAATAAGAAGGAAAATTGATTAATAAAAATCATAATATATTGGTTATTTATTATTTAATTAATATATATTTATGTTTTAATATCATAATCAATACTTCTTTTCTTGATTTCTAACTTAATTAATTTATCATAAAGAATACAAAAATTTATAAATTATTAGATATATAATAAAATTATTTATGAATTTTTATGTATATACTAAAAAATGAATTCTACTCTCAAAAAAATATAATGTTTATACTAAATTGATCTATAGAATTATACATTCATCAAATTAAAATCCAATCCCAAAATAATTGAATAGTGAATTTATCAATTAAATCTTATACTTTTGAGGAATATCTAAGAATCCTTTATTTTGAAAAACATTATCAAACCAAAATTCTTATTTCTAAACAGATTTATAGTTTTTTTTATAAATTTTACAATTATCAAAATGGATGTTCCTATCAATAATTTCAAAGGAGTAATGCTATGTAACAGGCCAAATGAAAATGTTATGATAGTAAAAGAAAAGTATTGATATGAAAATTATTCAGGCCATTCTGTTCAAGAGTATAACCTTATGATTAATGGGGATTAACAAAAAAATATGAAGAACCATAAGTGGTTGTACCTCAAACTAACCCTGTATTAGAGAGACATAAGAAATGGTTAGAGGAATTCAAACTCTAAAATTAGATTAAGAAACATGCAAAAGAAGAATTATAAGCAAGAGAAGATGAGAAATTTTTAAGAGTGAGAGAATTAGCAAAGAAAGATAGAGAAGTGACAAAAAAGATGAAAGAAGATTATAAATAGATGAATGAGATTATTAAAAAGGAATTGTAAGAAGAAGTACCAAAAAGTAAAACGTAAAACAATTTTAATAATTATTAAGAGTGGCATTAACAGCAGAAAACCTAAAAAAGTTAGAAGAAAAAGATTCTAAATCTGAAAGTAAACCAGGAGATAAGAAAAAGAGATATAAAACTAAACCAGTTTGGGCAATGACTAAAGAAGTAATTAACAGTTATAAATATTAAATATTAGGAAGAAGAATAACATGTGAAGAATGAAGAAGATGAACTTTTGAATTTCGTTGAAAATTTAGATTATGATTCATATATCAATGATTTAGAAGTATTTAATTCAAATAATTTAGGTTAATGTTATGCTTAAAGCTCTATAATAAAGAGTTACTGATATTAAAAAATAAGAGTATTAATAAGAAAAATTAGATAATCAACCTGAATAAAAATAAGAATAAAGAGAACCTGATATTTATGATAAAATTAGTTAATCATTAGGTAAAAATGATGAAGCAAGATCAGTACATTCTGAAAAGACTTAAAGTAATTTAGTATCTAAATTAGATTCAATTAATTAATTAAGAAAGAAGTAAGAATTAATAGAAGCTGGAAAGTAAGATTGGGAAAAAACAACTACAAATGGAGATTAAAAAGCATCATTGGAAGATAGAATTGCAAAGCATGTTGCTGATGAAATCCTTAATTAATATAAAGTAAAAATAAACATTTACTAATTAGAACCTCTCAAATATACATTCTAATTCTTCAATCAGAAAAATATTAGAAAGAGAAGCCAAAAAGACTCTTTTAGAGTCTGGAATACCAGGACCTGTTATTTCAGTAATAAAAAATGAGAAGATGCCTAGGGATCCCAATACTTTGCCTTACTTACATCGTAACCCAGCCATTTGATTTATCGATTACATTTTAAAAGAGGCATTTGCTGTATATGTAGATTTTATTACATTTAATAAATAACAAAATTAGAATAATTCTTTGAGATATAATCAATCAAATTTCTTTCATATTTCCATCCTCTTGATTATCATAATTTGGAATTTAATCTTCAATATGTGGAGTTAGTGATGTGACTAATGGAGCATCTCCATATTATAATACTCTAACTGTGATATTAAAGTTTTCTTCATCTTGTAAAACTGATGATTTTGTATCTTATTACTATTCAAATACCTCCTCAAATCCTACTTTCTTATTATTTTGCATCCTCTTAAAATAAACAGCTAATAACATCACAAATAATCCAACAAAAGAGTAATACATCAATGCAAATACTGCAACTTAAGAATTATATCTTTCCATTAGAAATCCATAAATTGATGGGGCAGGTAAAAAACCGAATAAGTTTTGAAACATTGTTGTACTTGAATTTGCAAATGCTTTTAAATGTTTAGGGACTGAAGAAAGCATTATTCCCATTAATGGAGGCACAATTGCTCCTCCAAAAAATAATAATAACCAAAGACACAGAGCTCCAAACCAGAATGTCTCTGTAAAAGGTACTGGAGCAGCACTAATACAGCAAAGTGAACAATATAAAACACATACATATAAAGATTTTGTTCTTTAATATCCACCTAATTTCTGGGCTATTAATCCTCCTGTAATACAACCAAATACAGGAGCAGTTATTGAAACTATTGCAAATACAATATTGACTGTTTGTTTCTCTTAATGCATCTCTTTTATCATATAATCAGTCATCCAAAATTAAATACCAGTTACAATAAAGTATAGTATGCTGATTACTATAGTACAGCATAACCATAGTTTTATTGAATAAAGTTCTTTCATCATTTACCAATAAGTTTTATTTGGATTTTGTGAAAGAAGTGAACGATTTTATTACTCTTCATTAATAGACTTATTTCCAAATTTGTTTTTAGTACTCTTTTTTATGTCAAAGTCTTTATTCTAAACAAAAATTATGAAAGTTGTTGCACAAACAGTTAACATAATTACTTATGCATAAAAAGCCACTTGCCATTACCATACACTAGAAATAACACTTGATAAAGAATATCCAACAAAAATGCCAAGTGGAATTACTCCTTGTAGAATAGTGATCCAAATTGTTTTTTATTCACCTCCAAAATTATCAACCCAAACAGGAAAATAAATCATCATAGGTGCCTATGTTATAATAATTAACTACTTTTGAACAGCCTGTAAGAAATCTAAAAATATAATATGGCCAACTTGATCCATAATTTAAAGGGAATAGAGTTAAGGAGGATATCATTCCTAAATAACTAAACATAACTATCAGCTTTGAATTAAAATGGAGAAACAATTTTCCTCCAAACAAACAAACTAGAGTAACACCTGCATAAACTTATGATCCTAAATATCCCAATTATTCTGAAGTTAACTCAAGAGACTCTTCAATCTAAGATATTGCTAAATAAATATAGACTATACCTGCTGGAATGATACCTTAGTCTAGATTAATAATAATATTAGTGCAAAGTAGCAAACAAAAAATCCACCTTGGCTTAAATTCCATATGTTATTTTAACAAATGTTACGTAAGCAAGTGAATTAAGAACTAAAATTTGATTAAAAATGAATAGGAGATATATAGGAATTTAAGAATTTAAGAATTTAATTTAGATAATTCAAAGGATCATGAAGAATCACTAAAAAAATAATTAAAAATTTACTATTGAATAGTATTAACCTCTGTTTGATGAACAAATATAATAAAATTGACCTCAAACTAAATTATGAAAATTAGATTCGCATTTTATATTTTAAATGATTTTGGCAGCTTGAGAGAGAAATTAAACATGAAGTTTCATTATTTAAATATATCAATCGAAGAGTATTTTTTTAAAAGGTCTAAACTTTTCAAAAGTTATTAAAAAGAAAAATTGAACAATATGTAGAAAATTATAAAAAATTTGTGGAAAATTTATAATAATCGTCAAAAATATCTATGTATTGATTAAAATACATAATAAGGAATTAAATTTACTTCCATATGGATTATATAAAATGTTTAATATACATTTTGCTATTAAATACTTAAGAGAATTATATTTTGTAATGATGTAGGAAAATTTGAATTTAAATCATTAAAATATGCAATAAATTTATTTATTTTGATGTTAAGAAGGTCAATAAGTATATTAACATTATTTTACTATTTTTATATATGTTGTTAAAAAAAAATGACATTTATTTTTAAGTTCATGCAATTGTTAATAATTGTTTAATAGGTTTTATATAAATACTTAAATGTTCAAAAAATATTTATAAGCTTAAATTTTATGGCTCAATTATGATTTTTTGAAGAGGATGAAAAATTTAACTTTTTCTTAATTTCTATAAATTATTTTAACGGATGTTACATCAATTTTAGGAGTTGGAAAAGCTGGGTGCAGGGTCGTTCAGCGAAGTTTGGAAAGTATTAAGAATTATCTAGATAGGTTATGAGAAGAGCTGACCATCAAATTTATGCAATGAAGAAAATCAAGATGGGAACTCTTAATGAAAAAGAAAAATAGAACGCTCTTAATGAAATTAGACTATTAGCTTCTTTGAATTAAGAATTCATCATAGGTTATAAAGAGGCACTTTACATTGAAGGTATTACTTATCTCCCTATCATAGAAACATAAACTTTGGGAATAATAATGGAATATGCTGAAGGGGGAGATATTGCAAAATAAATTACTAATAAATAGAACAAAACATAAAAGTTTCAAGAATAAGAAATTTGGTAAGCCCTGATATAGATAACACAGGGTTTAAAAGAATTACATGAAAAATTGATATTTCACAGAGATGTCAAATCAGCAAACATTTTTATCTCAAATGGGATTTATAAATTAGGAGATTTAAATGTTTCAAAAATAGCCTAAAGAGGTCTATTATACACTTAAACAGGCACTCCATGTAATTTTAGTTTAAGTAAATTGAGACTATGCTTCGCCAGAAATTTGGAGAGACGAACCATATGATAACAAATCAGATATCTGGTCATTAGGGTGTGTTTTATATGAAATGTGTAATTTACATCCTCCGTTTCAAGCTTTGGATATGGAAGGCCTATATAAAAAGATACAGAAAGGAATCTACCCTCAAATAAATGGGTATAGTAATTAATTAGTTTAATTGATTGGATAAATGTTGAGACTTAATGCATCAGCTAGACCTAGTTGCGATTAAATTTTAAATAGTAATTTAATGAATTCTGATTTCAGTAGATTGTTCATAAAAACCCCGAATATAGCTATTAATAAAAGAATGATGAAAACAATATAGCTTCCTAAAAATCTTAGCACTCTAAATGATATTTTACCAATAAAAAAGTACTACAATGAAAATAAAGAAAATGAAAATGAATCAGTTAGATACAGTGTTTAAACTTCAAAATTAATGCCATTAAATAGAAAATCAGTCAATAATTCTTGCATTGAATATGAAAAAAGGTTTTATAGAATTTCTTCAGTCCATGAAGAAATATTACCAACTCTGCCTTCTGAATATAAATAACCAAAGGTTTTATCAAGAAGAAGACCAAGTAGTTAATATAAAGAAGAGGAAATAAATTTAGAAAGAAGAGCTGAAGCAATTATCTCAAGAAAATAGTTATAAAAATAATTATCTGAATAGCATCCTTTACCAAAACCTATTCTAAAGAAATAAATGAGTAATCTTCCTTATTTGTATCGTAATGTGAATGATTCGGAAAGATAAGAAAATAATAAATCAAAATATCATCAATCTCCAAACAATTATGCCCGTAGGAATATTAGAAAATAAATTACTTCATAATAATGATTCTATTTTTTAAATTATAAATGTTTATGATAATTTTCTTGTTTGTAATGGAAAGTATTTAAGAATAATGTGAAGCATATGGTGTTAGATTATTTTTAGGACATTATTATACAAGCTTAAAGATTGATACAGATGCATTAAGAATTGTATTCAATACAAAAGTATAATTTAAATTTTTATATATAGAATATATGTAATAATTAGTTTTAGTTATTCATCAAAGGTGATCTAGAATTTAATATTTCAAATTATAAAACAAAGTTATTAAATATGACAGATGTGTATATTGGTACTAAAGCTAATATAGAATATGAAACATATATACATACTTTCTAAATTCCTAAATAATTAAGTTCAATAGTATTATATACTTTGATTAGAAATGATACTATAATTAAATAAGCTCAAGTAAAATTGCCTCATCTTTAATAAGAGACAACAAAAGTATTATTTTTTGGTGATATGGATTCAAGTTGGGTTTATAATAGATCTAAGTAAACTTTTGATTGGTTTGAAAATTAAATAAAACAAAAAATTCAATTTGATAGTTTAATTTTCACTGGAGATATGGCTTATGATCTTGAATCAGATAATTGTTAAAGAGGAGAACTTTGGTTAAGTAGAATCAGCTTATTTACTTCATAATATCCTTTTATGATAACACCTGGAAATCATGATGGAGGCTTTGATTATAAATATACTTTTCTTAGAGAACACTTTTAAATGTTATATCTAACTGAATATGACACTTAAAATTATTAAAATGACTTTTATAGTTTCAACATCGGCTTGGTACATTTTATTTAGTATGATCCTGTTATGATTGTTTATAAAGCTGATCCAAATAATTACACTAAAGAAAGATTGCTATAATAATTTAGAAATGATTTAATTACGGCTGTGTAAAATAGAGAAGAAGTACCATGGATAGTTGTATTTACACATTATCCAATATATTGTAACTTTATGGATGATGATCAATGTGTTAATAATTTTAAATATTTGGCAGAATTTGAAAAATTATTTAAAGAATTTCATGTAGATTTATATGTTTCTGGTCATTAACATAATTATTAAAGAAATTATCCATATTATTAAAATGATTCAGCTTTATTTGAAATGGATGGAAATATCTATTATAATTATGAAAGTCCAATTACAATTATAGAAGGAGCTGGAGGAGCAGATTATGGTCCAGAAATTATGATATGTAAAATTTTATTATAATAAGATCATGATTAACCATATACAGCTAAGCAATTAGCATAAAATGGTGTTGGATTGCTTTAGGTGATGAACAAAACCCATTTATAATTTTAACAAATACAAGTTTCAACAAACGAGGTGATGGATGAAATTTGGATAATCAGAACTTCTGACATTAACAATGAAAAAAGCAACTCTCTTAAGTATTGGCTTATTTCTATAATTATTTGTGCTATTATCATCGTTGTCTTATTTGTTTTTATAAAATAAAATGGAAGAAAATAGAAAACTTACTAAAAAGCATATGATTCAAATTTAGTTTGAATAATAAAATTTTTTTTATTAAATTTGATTTTTATCTAATTAAGTACAAAAATAATAATTGAAATTTCTCAAAAGTTAGAAGAGTTATAAGATTTTCCTAGATTCATATTTTTTAAAATGAATGTTGGTTAGCCAGTTTTATCTGAGAGTTTATAATCAACAAAATATAAATTTTTCTTTTCATTTTCAATAGGATTTCCACTTTCTGCAAAAGTAAATCATTATTTTTCATGCAGTTGTCCAATCTTAATTTTCTCTTTCATAACTATTATTTAATACCTAAAATAATTCCATGATAAAGATTCAATTAATAATCCTGCAATAATGTAAGAATAATAATAGCTACATTAAAGCAATCATATGTTTTAATTTTTATATTTTTGATACATTTGCTATTCTATCTATAAAATGCAAATGTTTATTTCAATAATTTTTCAAAATATAGAGGTCATTTTTAATAAATCAAAACATCAGAAAATATAGAATTATATACTATAAATGAAGAATATCTGAATTTTTGTTTATTTAATATTATTTTTTCTCTCTTTTTATGTAAACTAAATTTTGATTATTTAAAATAGATAAATCTTTAAAAATCATACATTGTTCTTTTTCTTCTTTAAATTATATATGGTATTTTGAAAGTAGTTTCCTTTTAAGAACATTTACATGATTTTTACAATAATTTTCTTTAGTTATCAAAATTAATAAAGAAAACTATTTCAAATAGGAATAGGTTCACCAAATTCAGAACATTATTGTTATTTTAAAACTAAATTATATTTGACTATTAAAAAAATGAGAAAACTTTGATTGGGTAAATATGTATAATGTATTCCTCAAAAAAGAGATTTGAATGAATTTATTTTTAATTATTTTAAAAACAATAGCTTAAATATAAGATGGATTAAAATCCAAAACAATTCATCCTTTATAAAGCATAAAAATTTAACTAATTACAAAATTTGTATAATTAATGACAATTAGAAACATAATTCAATTATAATTATTAAAAAATACCTTAATTTTGAATTTCCTTTTTTTGGATTATATTAAATATAAGAATTACTTTTTCATAAAATTTTATATTTATAAGATTTTGAATATTTGAAAATACTAAATTTTACTTACAACTTAATATATTATTATGATTATTTTAAATTATAAATGTTTATGATAATTTTCTTGTTTGTAATGGAAAGTATTTAAGAATAATGTGAAGCATATGGTGTTAGATTATTTTTAGGACATTATTATACAAGCTTAAAGATTGATACAGATGCATTAAGAATTGTATTCAATACAAAAGTATAATTTAAATTATTATATATAGAATATATGTAATAATTAGTTTTAGTTATTCATCAAAGGTGATCTAGAATTTAATATTTCAAATTATAAAACAAAGTTATTAAATATGACAGATGTGTATATTGGTACTAAAGCTAATATAGAATATGAAACATATATACATACTTTCTAAATTCCTAAATAATTAAGTTCAATAATATTATATACTTTGATTAGAAATGATACTATAATTAAATAAGCTCAAGTAAAATTGCCTCATCTTTAATAAGAGAAAACAAAAGTATTATTTTTTGGTGATATGGATTCAAGTTGGGTTTATAATAGATCTAAGTAAACTTTTGATTGGTTTGAAAATTAAATAAAACAAAAAATTCAATTTGATAGTTTAATTTTCACTGGAGATATGGCATATAATCTTGAATCAGATAATTGTTAAAGAGGAGAACTTTGGTTAAGTAGAATCAGCTTATTTACTTCATAATATCCTTTTATGATAACACCTGGAAATCATGATAGTGGCTATAATCGTAAATAGATATTTCTTCGAGAACACTTTGAAATGCCATATCAAAATATGTATAATACTTAGGATTATGAAAATTATTTTTATAGCTTTAATATTGGATTTGTACATTTTATTTAATATGATCCTGTCAAAATTATTTACAAAGCAGATCAAAATAACTTAATAAGAGATCAGCTTTTGCTACAATTTAGAAATGATTTAATTACGGCTGTGTAAAATAGAGAAGAAGTACCATGGATAGTTGTATTTACACATTATCCAATATATTGTAATTTTATGGATGATGATCAATGTGTTAATAATTTTAAATATTTGGCAGAATTTGAAAAATTATTTAAAGAATTTCATGTAGATTTATATGTTTCTGGTCATTAACATAATTATTAAAGAAATTATCCATATTATTAAAATGATTCAGCTTTATTTGAAATGGATGGAAATATCTATTATAATTATGAAAGTCCAATTACAATTATAGAAGGAGCTGGAGGAGCAGATTATGGTCCAGAAATTATGATTCGTAAGATTATATAATAATTTAGTTGAAAATAAACCATATACAGTTAAATAGATGGACCAAAATGGTGTTGGTCTGTTGTAAGTGATGAATAAAACACATTTGTAATTCTAATAAGTTAGAGTTTCAACAAATGAAATTATTGATGAATTCTGGATAATTCAAAATAGAGATACTTATGATATAGATTATTTTAACTTAGAAATTTGGATTATTTTCCTAATAGTTGGGATTTTAATTTTTTTATTGATTCTAATATTATTTTATTTGTTTAGACGTCTAAAATTAAAATTCAATAAATAATACTTACATGCTACAGATTTTATTGTGTGACAAATATTTATATATATATATATATTAAAAATATATTATTTTATGAAATCAAAATCTTATACTTTTATTAAATGAAATCATCAAAATATGTTGATCGGCAGAACTAGATGAAAATTAAAGAATTATCGAATAAATTAATTTATAATTTTAACTTGACAATAAAAAGGTTTTTTGGATTAGATTACTGAAAAAAATTTTAGCTTAATCATTTAATTGTTAATAATCCAAATCAATTTAATATATCGCCTCTAAACTTTTTTTATCTTTATAACTTAATATATTATAAAAATTTTGATATATTAATGTTGATTCTTTCATATTATTAATTAGATTGTAATTTAAGTTTATCTTTTGTTAATCACTCTTTTATAATTACACTTTATATTTTAAATTAGTGTACAAATGTATCCAATACATTTAAAGAAAAGATTTTTCTTTTATTAAAAGTAGTTAATTATATTTATGATTAATATCAGTGTTATTGTAATTGAATTTTATTTATTCACCCATAAATTTAATTCAATACCGTATTAAGAATTATGTAATCATTTTTATTTACTACAAAATAAATTTGAATTTTGAGATAGTATATGAAATAATAAACTTTTTTATTCTATCATAATTTTATTACCTAGATAACTTTGTATATAATTTTGGAGAATATTAATCATATAAAAATAAAATATCAAATATAATCATAAATATTATATCAAGCTATCTTTTTGTATTTGATGAAATGAATTTCTTACAAAGTGTCATAATGTTTACGATGATGAGATACATGTTTGATAGAATCACAAACCCTTATTAATTATAATTTTAACATCTTTTTCCTTCTTTCAATATTCATCATATGTTATGGTTTTGTACGAAATCTTTCTGAATGACTGTAATTTGAATTTATAAAAGAGAATTACAGAATACCATGTTATCTTTAATCTTATTTCCTTTCTTTTTCTTCAGGATGTACAATTGTTTCTTTATTTATACTTAATGATCTATAGTCACAAATCTATGGAAGTAATATATGATCTAAGTCATTTTAAGGTCCTAATCTTTTTTTTAAATGATTCATTGTAATAGTAATATTGAATAATTATATAATGAATATTGAACATTATCAATAAATCCATTGAAAATTAATAATATTTTATATTTCTTTTTATTCTGATTTACAAAAATAAAAAACAAGCCTTAAATTAATTAAACAATCATATATTTGATCTTTAAATTATTGTAAAATAGAATCTTTATTCAACATAGCAAAGTTAGATGTAAATTATAGAACCAAATTCTTTTAGTTATATTATCAATAATTGGAGTAGGATAGAACAAAATGAATTAAAAATGTAATAAAAATACTTTTTTAGAAACTTTTACAATTTAATGAAATATTTACAAATAATATTATTTGATTTTACATGATAAACTCAATTAAGAACTAATTTAAGCAACAGCTTGAATTACTTCAGGATAAGAAGTACAAAAAACCAGCATTTGAAGCTTATAATATGAAAAGAGCTTTTGTCACTTTGGATCAAGCCTTTGAATATGTTGGAGACAATTCCAAATATCAATAGAGGATCACATTATTATTATGCATATAATTTTTGTTTTACTCATTTTTTGTTATGGGTATGCCCTATTTGTTATAAAATCCTTCTAAATATTGTACTGATGGAATCTGTATTGAATATCCTAATTGTAACAATAGAATAGATAGTTTAATTGGATTTGACAGTATTGCTAAAGAATTTGGATTATTTTGTAATGGTAGAAAAGCCTTTATAGCTGCATTATTTTTTGTTGGTTAAATGTTTGGAGGATTTACATTTCCAATATTGGCAAATATTTTTGGAAGAAGAAAGATTTTATTATTTGGAATGAGTTTAGGTTCTGTATCAATTTTAGTAGGGTCTCTTTGTGATAATTTATTATCACTTTATGCACTCTTCTTTATTGCAGGTTTTGGATTGAGTGGCTATGAGACTGTGGTTTATGTTTATATTACAGAAATAAGTGCCTTAAGATTTCGATCTATTGCCAGTTCTTTATTAATTGTTATATGGAGTTCTTCAATGCTTATATATCCATTTATAGTTGATATTTTATAATCATGGAGACTTTTAATGATGTGGAGTATTGGAGTTCCTCTATTAATAACAGTAGTATTGGATTACTTTTACTTTGTAGAATCACCTAGATGGCTTATTTCTAAATAGTAATATGATGAATGCAGAAGAGTATTTAGATTTATGAGTATCTTTAATAAAAGAAGACCATTTGAATTCAACTTTATGGAAGAATTAGATAAATTCAATAATCGTTGTGTAAAAGTAGCTTCAATGAAAAAGGTGGAAACCTAAATAAAGTTAACATAACAATCTAATTAGAATGCAGGATATTGGGAATTATTTAAAAGATCAAAATTACTTATCTAAACTTTAATATTGGTTTAAATGTGGTTTTTGAGATATTTCACATATTATGGTTTACAATTTTCAGTATCTACATTTGGAATATCAATGACAACTACATTGAGAATGTTGGCTTTAGTTGAGTTAATGACTGGAATGTCAAGCTGTAAAATTATATTTAAATTATAAATTAGTATATTTTAAGTTGAAATATCCAAGAATCGTTTCATTATAGTTTTGTTTACTTACAATGATATTAAGTGCTACATTATCATATATTGATATTCCCTCAGAATGTTAAGGTTCATTGTGTTGGCAACAAATACTTCATCTACTTAGTGCTATATTAATCAAAGCAAGCATTACAATATATAATTCAATGCTTAATACATATACAGGAGAAGCCTATGTAACAACAGTAAGATCATATGGATATGGAGTTTGTATGACTTTTGGATAACTTGGTAGTACATTTGCTCCTTTATATGTGTCATATGTATAGGAAATCTACCAATAGGCAAGTGCAATCACAATAGTTGGTTTGTTGGCATTAATTGCTCTTGGATTAACATGGTATGTATTAATCTTAATAGACCTAATTTAGGTTTTTACAAGAGACTTACAAAAAGGATATGTATGATAATTTGACAGATGAGGTAATGGCAACCCAAACTCTTCCCCTGATTAATCAGGATATGTAATTTGATGAAATCGAACTTTAACAATTAAGCAGATGATTAATATAATTATATATTTTTTTATGCAACAGTTGAGGAGCAGCCATTTCTAATTAGGATAAACAGATTAAAGTATATAGCTGATATATTACAATATTAGAAAATTAGTTCACATCAACTATGAAAATGAATTTCAAAGGGGACTAAGTAAATGATTAAGCCACTGGAGTTGGAGATTAATTGAATTTAAGAGGAGTTCATTTTCATTTAGGAGAGTCAAAACGTATAATTTCAATTCTTATTCTAGCTTCCTATAATACAATTTTCAAAACTGATTTTTAGGGTAAACAAATAGGTGAACCTGCTACCTTAAATGAAGAAAAAAAAAATGATTTGAGAACAAATCATTTTGTACTTGGTCATCAATAGGCTCAATAAGTATCTATTACAAGAGCAACATATAATGAAAAACCACTTCAACCAGGATTATAAAATGAATAAGAAAGTAAAATGCATATATCCTAAATATGAGTACAAAAAAATAAAATGAGATCACATCATCATAATTTTGCTGAAAGTTCTCATAAAATGATGCAAACAAACTATAATTAACAATATCAACCTCAATAATTAGAACCTAAATAGGATTTAGCCGAAAGAGCAAGACAACTAAGAGTTTCCAATATTTTTCTAGGAAAAGAGGTAACTAACAAGTTAAAATATATTATTAGTAAGTTCCAATGATTACAGCTTAATAAGAAGATTATAATAAGAAGGAAGGAGGAGCTTAGGCTTCATTTAAACCAGGATTTTAATCAACTCATTTTAATTTTGGTAATGCAAATCCTGATTTCAAAACAATGAATCAAGAATTCTTCCATCAATAAGAAATAACATCAAATCCATTTGCAGAAGAAAACAGATAAAATCTAAGAGGTTATACCATTTATAATTGTTTTAGCCACACATTTTACATTAGGAAAAGATAATTAACCATATCAATCTGAACAAATGTCACATTTCAGACCACATTCAGAAAATAAAGTTAACTATATCAATAACACTGCTGCCTTATAAGGAAGTCATTTTACTATTGGAGATCCAAGATTTATGAATCATAAAACTTAAACTTTCTATAATTCAACTATGAAATCACCTTAATAATAATAGAATTCATAGGCAAGAGATTAATAAATGGATAGAGGATCTAATTTTAAAGTTGGAACAGATAATATATCATATAGATCAGAAATGCAATCCAAGTAATATTTATATCAATATTCAAGTTTTAAAAATCCATCAGGATAACCTGCTTAATTATCTGAAAAATTATTAAAAGATTTAAGATCTTCTCATTTTGGATTAAATGATAATGTTAGTAAAAATACATTCATGACTACTAAATAAATGGAAGCATTAAATTAATAATAAGGATAGCCAAATAAATTAGATCCACATGCTAGTGCAAATTTAAGATCTCATCATTTTAACCTTGGTTAAACAAAAGGAGACTTAATTTCTTAAACACATGATATACATAGACCATTAATAGGAAAACCTAATACATTAAATTAATAGTAAGCAAATAATCTAAGAAAACATCATTTCGCATTATCATGATATCATAAGATAATAATAATTTATAGATAATATTATAAGTTTTAGGGTTAAATTTTAATATGGTTTAATCAAGATATAATCTTTCTTTTTACTATTATAAAATTGCTTTGAATATTTGATTCCTTTAAAACCTTTTTTTAATATTTAAGTCATTAAAGTGCTTTAAATAATTCAAAGTAAGCACTCATGACATATTTTTAATTTGTTATTATCTTAAGTTAAAAATTTGATAACCATAAAAATTATAGATTTCTGGATATTCAAATAAAACTTATAATTTTATTGTAGTCAAATAGATAGATATTTATTAATAAACAATATAAATTATATATACTATTATTTAATGTATTTATTTATCAATTTACTTAATCAAAGATCTAAGTCTTATTTCTTATTTTTCTTCGACTTTTGATTTCTTTTTTCAATTTCTTATTTCACTCTTTCTAAATCCTTAAAATAAGTAATTAAAATACTTTATCAACTTGATGCGAACCACTTTATGTTTTTTTAGCTTTTTCTGCTAATACTTTTTTGATATCTACTTTATCAGTTTATTATTATTATTATGGTTATTATTATTATGGTTATTATTATTATTATTATTCTGGTTATTTCTCAGTGGTAACTTAGGCTGGTTATTTATCAGCATCTTTATTTTTATTTTTTTTCTTCTTTTTTTTTTCTTAATCTCCAGCCTATTCAGTTTCTTTTTAAGTAAAACCTAATTCATTCAATATAGCATCTAAATCTTCATTTTCTTTTTTCTTTTAATCTTTCTTCTTTTATTATTATTATTTTTCCTCTTGAGTTTATTTTTGTTTCAAGACTATTGTATAATTAAATAAACAAACTTTGATATTAATTGACTTGTTCTTCTTTAAGTTATTCTTATGCTTATGTCTATTATTCAGATTCGACTTATTCTTCAGGTTTTTATTCCTCTTCATCACTATAATCCATAAGTCCTTAGAAATTGTTTTTCTATAGATTTATAAATTTTGAATACACTTGGTTTAATTCTTCTAGCCTCTAATGCAGCTTATTGCTCTTTTTAAATTTATTCAGCCTATTTCTTTTACAACTCCTTGAGTCTAACCCATTCTGGCTTATGATGCTTTTGATATGGTTTTTTTGTCTATTTCTTTTGTTCATTATTTTATTCTTATTCTTATTGTTATTCCTATTTGACCTCTTTAGCCTAACTTTCTTAAGGTTAAGTTTCTTAAGCTTATGGTTGAACAATTTCTTCATCATCTGAGATTTCTGCCCAAATAACATTTGCAGTGGTACTATCAGCCATTTCAAGATATAAATAATTTTTAAATATTTTACAAAGTTAATAATCAAAATCATCTAGGTACATTTGGATGTAGTGCCAATTCACGAAGATTACAATCTTCATTATCTTAAACAACAACTAAAATCCTCTCCTTATTAATCATTTATCTAATAACAGCACCAACTAATCTCTCATATTAATGAACTTATTCTTCATGTTCAATTTAATCCAATTTATTAGTAATGTACCATTCAGCTAAATCCTCCCATTTTACACCTTTAGCTTCAGTAATTTCTTCTTACATATCTCTCTCCTTCTGTATCATGAATGAAGTTAACGCTCTGACAATATCTAAATATTCATCTTGAGCTAATTGAATTTTCTATCCTTATCTTCTCCTCTCTCTTTCTTTCTACTGCAATTCTTCTTCTATGATACCCATTGCTCTAGTTTAAATAGGTTATTGTTCTTCTAAATCATCAATAAACTTTGGTGTTTCATCCACTTAAAGAATAGATTAACCTAATAATTTCTCTGCCTCTTGAACGTAAGAGACTTTAATAAAATCATCACATTATACTCTAGCCAAAGCTTCTGATAATCTAATCAAAGATTCTAACTATCTAACTGTAATACGATAACTTGTTCTCTAACTTGTTTGATCATTTTCTCTTAATCTTATATAAGCTTCCTTTACATACTATGCACTTTCATATGTTAGAATTGGCTTAAATGTTCTAGCATATCTTATGTATTTTCTCAATTAATCTTAACTAAATCTTGGTTCTAAAGCACCTTCTTATTAACTATGTAATCTGACAATATGAGTAGCAATTTATTCATCTACAAATGGTCTACAAGCATCTGTGATAATAAAGAACAAATCAAATCTAGACATGATTGGTTATGTCATATTGACATTAAATTTAAGAGTTTTAGATCTATCATATCTACCAAATATTGGATTTGCTGCAGCTAAGATAGATGTTCTTGCATTTAATGTTGCTTAGATACCTGCTTTAGCTATAGAGATAGTTTATTATTCCATAGCCTCATGAATGGCAACTTAATCCTTAGAATCCATTTTATCAAATTCATCAATACAACAAATTCCATTATCTGCCAACATCAATGCTCCTGCTTCAATACAAAATTCTCCATTCTCAATATCTCTATGTACTGATGCTGTCAAACCTGCAGCACTTGAGGCTTTACCTGAAGTATAAACTGATCTGGGTAAGAGATTACAAGTAAATTTCAAAAATTAAGATTTTGCTGTTGAAGGATCTCCAACTATACATAAATTGATATCTCCTCTAATATGTACTCCTTCTTTTGTAGTCTTATATACTCCTCCCATTAACATTAATAGAATTCCTTTTTTTATATCCTCATATCCTTATACTGCTGGAGCAATTGAATTAGCTAAATTCTTAAAAAGATCTGGTTGTTTTTTCATTTCCAAAATTTCTTATTTTTCAAAATCATCAAATTATTATCCTCTTTTAGCATCTTAATCAATTAAACTCTCTGTATATTCTTTATCATCTATTGCCTATTTTTATAGATTAAATCTATTATTGTTAGTTTCTACACTACAAGCTATGAACACAAATTTATAACATAGATCTTTAACACCTAATTATTTTAATCCTGTAATTCCATCTTATGTTTATCCTCTCTAATTATTTCCTTAATTCTAAGTTGACATAGAACTCTTTAAACCTGGTTTACTTAAACTAAACACATCAGGAATAACAGTCAAATATCCATTAAATGTACATTTGTCTCCTGGTTTAGCAGCATCACATTTTTCATTGTGTAATATCACATCTATTGATCTAGGCATAGATCCAGCAGGGATATCTTTTGAATCTTCTTACACTCTAACCTTTTAAAAGTCTGTAAATTATGATTTATTTAGATTTATTGTCCATTTTGATTTATTATCACATTTTATATTAGGACACTAAAAATTTTAATTCAATATTACTTTCTTTGGTTCTGTAAATTTAAATTGTTATTCTACATTATCAATAATTCTATCACACATTTAACAAGTGAATTATCCTGACAATAATTCAGGTCTAACTTCATAAGTACGAGTCACAGTTCCAATAAATGAAGATAATTTGCCAATTTTATTAGCCTTTAAATCTCTAATCTTTTCTGTAGCTGCCAAGTTAAAAACTGCCAAGAAATAAAGTTTTTCTAAATTTATTTGTTTTCAACACTTACATTAATCTTCAACATCTTAATGCTATATAAACATAAATTCTTAGATGGCTCTTCTAAAACTTGGTTCAAATTGATAAAAATCTGTTTGCATAATAATAGACAGATCTTAATATCCTTCAGTCTGAGTTATATGAGTAAAGTCCAAATTTAATGTAGTACGATCATTATCTCTCATTATACGAGCTTCTTCATGGTAGTAATAGAAATTTTCTCCTGATTATGGATTGATTGTTCTAAACTCTTGTAAAAAGTGGAGAAACCGATTTTAAACTTATTGTTCACGTGTTTCTTACATAATTTAATTATTATCCGCGAAATTATATTAAAAGCGCCAATTAATTAGAGAAAATTTTGTAATTTTATATATTATCAAAATATATTTCATTATAAAATAACTATATTATAGGTTCTTATTTTATATTAGATTAGATTGAATTATAAATCAATTGAGTTAGACTAATAAAATTTAGTAATCCTGAAAGAACAGTTATTTTGCTTATTTAAAAGTAACTATTCTATTAGATTAACATAATGGTATTAAAGATAATTAAATAAAATATAAAATAAAGTTCGATTCTTGTTGATGTCAATTATTTAGAATTTGATTGCCTCCCCGTCTATTTAAAATTCTGATTAATTTAATTTTTATGAAATAAGCTAATCTCATTTAATGTAATTTTTCTGATACTAGATTTGTACAACTTCTCAAAGAAAATAATTAGAATCCTTTGTATACTAAATCATTGATTATTAAATTTAATTCTGCAAAAATTACTCATGTTGTTATTAGTAAATATTATTATTACTTTTTTGATTAGAATTAAATCGAAAACCTTATAATATTGTAGCAATGTTGGCTAATCCCTAAAATTAAACAAATAAAGCAAATTGTATTGAATTAGAGTATATAAAATTTAATCACTTTACTAATGAGAATTAAAAAGTCATTTATAATTGCAATGTTTATACAAATATAGTAACAATAATTTTTAACATTTAAGTACTATACAATTCTTTAAATAAAGTTTGATCAGAATGATGTAGCTTTTTTTAATATTTAATTATATGGATATGAAGCATAATAGCAAAAAAGTTTAGATAATTTATATGTTTAACCTATTCAAATTGGTACAAACATTAATTTAAAAAATCAAAAAAAAGATACAAAAGATAGACATTAATAGGAAATTAATAAAATTTCATAATAGGAGAAATAGGATCTTGAAGATGCAGTAAAAAAGAGTTTAATTAGTTATCAATCTAAGGAGATGAATAATAAATAAATCATAGAATCTATTAAAAATGCAGAATATTTCTAGTAATAACAAGAATATGAATTTAAAGATTTTGAAGATTTGGGTTTAGAGATTGAGAATGGAGATAATGATTTATAGAAATATTAATATGAATAGAAAAAATAACCTTAATTAATGAGTGAAAATCTAGGCTACACTGATAATAAAAATGTTACTAATTTTGGATTTAAGAGAAATACTCAAGAAAAAAAAGGATATCAATAATAATAATAATAATAGAATAATGTTGATCCAATTAAACTACATCTTATGACAAAGTATAAAGCAGAAGATATTAATGAGGCTTTTATGAAAATGCATTAATTATGTAGAATAATTTCATGATTTGTAGTGGAGGAAACAGGTGGAGTGAAGAGATTTCTAGAAAATGTGATGTTTAATTGATATTATAAAATAAATAATGGCATAAAATCCTGCTATCATAGAAGTGGCTGAAAATCCTGAGGAAATCAAAAAGAAAATCAAAGCCTTACCATTGAAAGAGAAACTTAAAGCAGTGGCATTGAATTATTACTTGTAATAAAAAAAGAAGTTGGATATTGAATTAGAGAAGGAAATGAAAAAACTTTAGATTCAATTTGATGAAAAAGCAGCAAAAATATATAAAGCAGTAGATATGATGAAATAACAGATAGTCAAATGAAATTATAGAAGGGACGCGTTTACTTACAGAAGAGGAATTGAAGGATGTTGATTTTTATTTGGAAGGAGAGGAAGCGACATAAAAGAATCAGGCTTTGACAGCTGAGCCAATTAATGGTTATTGGTTTAAGGCATTAAAGAATTCAGATATCATAGCATAAGAAATTAAAGACAGAGATGATCCAATATTAAAATCTCTTACAAAGATTGAATATGAACCTTAAGAAAAGAGTGACAATTTTTCATTAAATTTTTATTTTGCACCTAATGATTACTTTAAAAATTCAGTGTTGAAGAAAAAGTTTATATTGAAAGGTTTAAATTATTGATTAATGTTTGAAGATGGTGAGAATCCTGTAAAAAGTGAAGGTACGATTATAGAATGGAATGATGGCAAGAATGTGACAAGAAAATTGATAAAGAAAAAACAATTAGAAAAGAAGAGTGGTATAGTAAAGACGATTTCTCAGGAAGTAGATGCCGAAAGCTTTTTTATATTCTTTAAACCAATAAATTTAGAAGATAAAGAACAAATAGAAAAATGGGTATAAGAAAATAAATTGGATAAATATGCAGAACGTATGGATATAGATTATGATATTGCACGTATGATAATTGATGAAATTATTCCATATTCATTAGAGTATTATTTGGGAGTTAAAATTAATGATGCCTTTGATGATATTGAAGAAGTGGATGCAGAATCATCTAAAGGTAGTGATGAAGAAGAAGAAAACAAATGAGGAAATTAAAAATGAATATATAAAATTTAAATTAATTATTATAATTTTTATAATAATTATTATAATATATATTTTTTATAAGATATTGAGGCTGAAATATATTACGTATTATCATGAATATTCATATCCTCAGATTAATATCTAGATATTAAATTAAATAAATAAGATTCAAATTTAATGTACGTAAAACCAATATCCACTCTAACTCACATTGGCAGATATTATGTCCGCATTATAAAAGACTTGTCAGTAGTTAAATAAATCCCAGCTGGATCAACAGTGCTTGTTGGTGGTTTTGGATTATGTGGTATACCAGAGTGCAGCATCAATGCTTTAAAGGAAGCAGGCACAAAGAATCTCACTGTAGTCAGCAATAATTGTGGAACTACAGATCTTGGATTAGGATTACTTTTAAATAATGGATAATTGAAGAGAGTTATAGCCTCATATGCTGGAGAAAATCATAATTTGGCTAAGTAACACTTTAATACAATCATTTATAGGTAGTACTTTGATGGAACTTTAGAATTAGAATTAGTACCTTAAGGCACATTAGCTGAAAAATTAAGAGCTGCTGGTGCTGGTATTCCTGCATTTTATACACACACTGGAACAGATACTGTTGTAGAGAAAGGTGGAATTCCCATCAAATATAAAAAGGGTGGAGACACAGTTGAAATTGAATCTAAACCAAAACCTGTAATATCTTTTTGTTTAACTGTTTTAGGTTGAATATTTCAATGGCAAGAAGTATATTAGAGAAGATTCTATTTGGGGAGACTATGCTTTGATTAAGGCTAATATGGCTGATACCAATGGTAATCTTAGATTTGTGGGAACAGCCAGAAATTTCAATTAAGACATGGTCAAAGCTGCTAAAGTTGTTATTGCTGAAGTCGATTCCATAGTACCAGTTGGAAGCTTTGGATTTGATTAAGCACATGTCAATGGAATATATGTTGACTATCTCTATTAAGGCAATAATTATCTTAAGACAGTTGAAAGACTTGTTTATGATTAAAGCGTGTATGATAAGAATAAAGGTATTATAGACATACTATTTTATAGATATCAAGCCATAAGGAAAATAAAATGCAATAAGAAATAGAATAGCAAAGAGAGCAGCCTAAGAATTTTAAGATGGTATGTATGTGAATTTGGGTATTGGAATCCCTACACTCATACCAGCATTTCTTGATAAAAGCATGACAATTCATTTTCATACAGAAATTGGTGCAATTGGAGTTGGTCCATATCCTAAATTAGGCCAAGAATTAGGTGATCTTTAAAATGCAGGAAAAGAATCATGTACTTTGAATTCTGGTGCCACAACTTTTGAAAGCAGTGAATCATTTGGAATAATAAGAGGAGGACATTTAGATATGACAGTATTAGGAGCTATGTAAATTACAAAACAAGGAGATATTGCTAATTGGGTCATTCCAGGAAAGATGGTGAAAGGAATGGGAGGTGCAATGGATTTAGTTGCTTCTGGATCTAAAGTACTTGTTGTAATGGAACACACTGCTAAAGGAGAAGTTAAATTTGTTAATCAATTATAATATCCAGCTACAGGTATGAACAAAGTTAGTCAAGTTATCACAGGTATTCAATATAATTATTATTATAGACAAGGCTGTATTTGTTAAGAGAGATGGACAATTGGTTTTGACAGAAATCTCTAGTGATACAACTCTTGAATGGGTTAGAGCTAACACAGGATTTGAATTAACAGTTGCCGACGATCTAAAAACCTTCTAAGTTTGATACAATATAATAATATATTAATTATGGTAAAATAATAAAAAAAATCCAATTTCACTGTTATCCCTCCTTAATAAGACTTCTAAGAATAAGAAATTGAATTGTTATAAGAGGATCTCAATGATGATTTAATTAAAACATTATCAAAAGCAAACACTAATTCAATTGCCACTATTGTATAAATGATTTATTTACATATAGAAAGAAAAAGAGAAAAAAGTTGTGGAATTTAAATCAAGAGTTCTTGAATTAGTTGAAATTTTTGTTTAAAATACAAAGAACCCTACCATATTTATTGAGAGAATTTATCCATTCATTAAAATGATAAGTGATTTCAAGAATCCTTAAAAAATTTAGTATATCAATAGAGTTTGTAAATTAATACACCAAATCATACAAAAAGGAGATTTGGGAGAACATATTGATAATATGAAATAGTGTTGTGAAACATTAATAACTTATTTGCATAAATGCTAAGACAAATCTATTAATAAAAGATTCTTTGAATTACTTGATCTCATTTTAAAATAGATATCATAACATGATAAGAAAGCTGTTTCAGATATCATAGTCAAAGGTTTAGTATTAATGAGAAAGAACAGCAATATTTAAATGCAAAATATTAGAAAACTAATATTCAATTATTAATTTACACTCATTCCAGTTATACTTAAATTATGTCAATTAAGTGAAATTAATGAAAATTATGAAAGAAGTAAATATAATGTATATTATATATTCATATAATTTAGTTTAGTCATCTATTATTTACACTCATTTAGAATGAATAGATAAAGAAAAAGATAATATCCAAAGACAAAATCAAATAAGCAATTGTTAAATTAGCTTAACATACTCTAGAGAATTATGCTTAATAAAATTACAAAAGAGTAGCAATTTTTAGATAAATTCTATTGTCATACAAATCATTAGAATTAAATGAACTATAAGAATAGATTAAGACATTCTAATCCGAAGATTAAAATATCTAACACATCATTACCAAATTATAATGAGTATATTATTCTATCAAATCATCAATTTCTTCTGATATAGTGGAACCAATTATCTATTTATCTCCAAGTGTCATTAAGAGATATGATAATCTCTTATTTAAATTTTGCAGTTGCTTCTTAATCAGATATATTTAAAGCCAATTAATCTTCTATATATTTTACATTTGAAGCCTATTACAATTCAGGCATACCAGCAGATAAATTCATTAAAAATATATTAATAAGAAAATGACCATGTTTTCTAACCAAATTATAAGCATTTGTACAATCTTACTAAAACTTTTTAAAGAGATCTCCATCTCTTCCTCCCATAACAAATGCCATCTAATAATTATAAATAATAATACTTCTTCAGTTAATACAAATTTAGTTCTCTCTCTTTTAATTCCAAATTTCTATTTAAAATTACCCAAAAAATGACCAAAATCAATATGAAATAGATGACCAGTGTCAGTTATCATTATATTACCAGAATGTCTGTCTCCAATACCAAGAACATATGTTGCAACACAATAGCCTGCACATGATCTTAGAAAATTATCAGTAGCTGTTTCAAATGATTAAGGTTCACTATTTTTCTTTTTCAAATGATTCCATATAGTTTTTTATTAAAATGCACCCATAAGACCTCCTTAACCATGAATTTTTTCAATAGTCAAGGAATTACTAACAACTTCAATCATTCCAACATTATCTTATGTAGATATAGTTTTATATGGTTTCATTCTAAAATCTAAACCATCATCTAACCAAATTTTATCCATAATTTTAATTAATTATAATGTTAACATATCCTATCTAATATCATCACCAGTTTTAAATATGATTTTAAGTAGATGCTATTTATTTTACTCTTCTTCTTCAATTTATTCCTTTTAATCCTATTATTATTTAGTATTATTATGTAGATTTTCATCTTAAGGTATGATAACTGAGATATTTCCATTAAGATTTTCTTCTTGTTACTTAATATGAATGGGTTACTATAATTATAATTCATCATCATTTTCAAGACATTTAGGTATAACTGCTAACCACAAAGGCATTTTCTTAGAATCCATAACTTTACATTTATCATATTAGATTGATTAAGCTTCCATTCTTGAATCTAAAGCAAAAGAAAATGGTTTTGGTAATTTTGGATAAAGTTGTAATAATTCAGTCTTTAAAAAATTCTATCGTAAATCTTTTGGTACATTCTCTTCCTTAATCTTTTATGCAATATTAAATAATTCATTATCCACAAGTACTTCATTCATTAATTGTTCCCTAAATTCTCCACAAAGCATTAATAGTTATTCTAACAATAAAGAATATCTTTCATAAGATGGTCTTACATGTAATTAAGCCTTAAGCAACCAAAATAACTCATGTCCTACCACCCATGGATTTTGCAAACTTCTTTCTAATAACATTTCAGCTAATGGATTGAATAGATGTTTCTCAAACATTAAACATTATGTCAATTCTAACATATATAATTGTAATTCATCATCAGATAAAATACTTACTCTTTCAACAGCATAGAGTCTAACAGTTTCATCTGCAAATTATGCATCCAATAATGGTAATGCATCTTCTGGAGGTAGAGGTGTCCATAATTTAATCATATTATGAGCTTCTCTGACTTATTCTGGATCATCCCATTCTATGGCCATTAAAAAGATTTATAATGCATAAGGTAATGTTTTATAATGATTCCTACAGATCATTAAAATATATTTATGTTAATCTGTATAATAAGGTCTATTTAATGGGTTGTATTTAAGCAATGCTTACAAGATGGCAAGATCTTCAGTCCTTGGAGTTGTTGACCAATTTTTATAAGGAAATACTTAATTGTAATTTTCTTGGAAGCTCTAATTCTACTATATACTTTATTATGAGAATTAATGACTTAATTTAAAGGTACTCAATTATGTACTAGATTAATCATGTACATTAAAACTGCTACCTTAATTCATATGCATCATTGATTATGCAAAATGTGTTTATCTATCTTGCATATCTCCAAAACGAAGAATTGTTCCTTAATCTTATGAAGAATATCCAACTTACATATATTATTCATAAGGATTAGTATGTTATCTTTGATGTACATTATAAAATGATGCCATTCCAGTTCTTTATTTTTTTAAGAATAATTGAGAATTGCTAAAACTATTTGATTGTGAATTAGAATTTGTTTATTAATATGCTGAATTCTTATTTGTATTTTAGTATGCAGAATTGAATTAATCTTAGGTTAAGGCTGATGATTAAGATTATTGATAATTTGAATAATCAGAATTTGGAATAAATTTATTTCTCATTTCATAATATCTTTATGATCTAGCAGATTTAGAGAAACCTAATTCTTCCATTTATTTTTCATCTCTAAGACTCCATTTCATAGTTTAATTGAATTAATCTAATTAAATTAATAATCTGCCATAAGATTTATTAACAAGTTGAGAAGAGATATAAAATTAATTTTTATTATTTTGTTAAGGAACAATCAACTATTAATTCTATTATTTAACCCATCCCCAATATTAACCCATACAAAGTAATCTAGGATCAATTTTATAAAATGGCCAGATGTTTAATTAATTAATGGATGATCTAAACTTTCTTTCTTCATAGAAAATATACATAGTTGTACATCCAATAATTTATTATTATCCAGTAGCACTATGTGCAATAATATTAAAACATAATCTAGCTTCTTATGGTAATTAAGATATTTTGATTCCTTAAAATGTAATAGTCTAATAAAATTTGGGACATTAACTAAATGGTTATTTTTTGGTTTCTGCTTGACACCATGGAGTGAGTAATTTACATCCATGAAATAAACTTACTTATACTGATATTAAATAAGGTAAAAAATCTAGATCATATCTCTCTTGTAAAGTGGCTAATTCATCAAGATTGTCTTAACCTCCAAAAGGTATGTATCTTTTGATATCAATATTTTTATTTTCCAAAACACGTCCAGTTCTTTTATGTAATTTAAGATGAACTTATTGTCTTTTATTATTAATGTCTGATTCATCATTTTTCTTATTACCTTATTTATGTTGTTCTTCTTCAACTTTAGTACCAGCATTCTTTTTAGTTATATAAAGTGGAGGTATTAATCCATTATAAGTAGCTCTTTGATGTTAATTTTCATATTTATTATCTTATTCCAATGTTTACAACAAATTCTCAAGTGAACATATCTTAACACTAAAAGGCCAATCACATTCACCAGAATAAAGTACATTCTATTCTATTTTCAACATATTTAATTTTTGTAATTCATTTCTCATAGATATCAAATCATATATTTATCCACTAGTTTTTTATTTTTATCCATTATTATCTTGAGATGGAGGACGTATAGGATTTTCATCAATAGATATTCTCTTAATTCTGTCTTCATGATTAGTAAATAAATCTTGACTATTTGATACTTTAATCTTATCTAATTTAATTTATGGAGAAGGTCCAAGCCCAAGAGATAATCTAGTATTAGGTATTTCAGATTCATATTTTTTTAATGGTTATGGTGAATACCATAATAAAGCAGGAACATCTCTAAATTTACTCCAATCAATTTAAGGAAAGGGTTCACTTCCTTTAATTCTATGAATAATTGGAGGAAATAGAAATGTTTGATTTGATTATTTAGGAATCTCAGTTAAAATCACTTCCAAATGTTTCATTCCTCTTAATTAAACTCTTACACGATCATAGGATAACATTGGATGATTTCCTGTTAAAAACTCTTTGAAACCTGAGATTTGTAATATAAATTAATTGTTATCATCTTTTGGTCTTAATTTAACACTAAATCTTTAATAGACTTCTCTAAGAACACTCTTAATAACTTCATCAGCTCCAGTTACCAAACCTGCCTCAATTTCAACAATATTAGGTTTTTCCATCAATTAAACTTCAGCAGGCATATTTTAGAATAATTCTTTATATTGATTCAATTTAACTTAAAGTTTAATTGAGTTTACTTTGACAAATGCCTAACTAAGAGTTGATTAACATAAATATGTAGGAATAGAGGAAGATTATTTATGTAACAAGTAAGACGGTATCTTTCTTCTACGATATTAATCTATCTACTTTGAAGCCATCAACCATGTACCTTAAAATCTAGAATATATAATATTACCTGTCTTTAATTTGAGCATTGATTCAATTTATTGGATTGCTTATAATGCTTTTTATCGATAGTCTTAATCTACATCCTATTCCACTCTTACTTCATTAGTATTTATGTTTAAAGTATAAATCTAACAACTATCAGGATCAGCACATATCAACCATTTCTCTTCTATTTACTACATTTATAATTATTTATATAATTCAGAATCTGTATATTTAAGTAAAAATACTTCTCAAACAACTAGATATAAATAAAATATATATAAACAAATAATTTATTTTCATTATTTTAATTTAAGTAATTTCTAAAGGTCGTATTCAGTGTTGAATCTCTTACTGGATGATGAATTTCTGAAAGATTGAGTGGAAGAACATTATGATATTTAGGAATTCTTTACTGATTAAAATCTTGGACATACTGCACTTAATTATGGAGCTAATATAATAATAAATAAGTATTTTATACCATTCAAAGAAAGAGTTGTAATCTTATTTTTAATAATACTAGTTCGAAGTGAAGATCTTAAACTAGCATATTTTATCTTCTCAATAAATTATTCTCTTTTATTTTTAGATTAATCTGAAATAAAATCAAAATTAGGAAAATCTTTATCAAATTTTGTTTATTTCTCTCTATGTAAATTATCTTACAACTTTTATTAAAATTCTCTATCTCCTTTACTGAATTCAATTACATTATAATTTGTTTATAATGGTTAAGGTTTATAATGAATATTTAATTATTTTTTGTAAAGAGCAGTATAATTAAAATTATTAAGCCATGAATGATTCAAAACATCTTCTATACCATTTATTTTTCCTAATCTTTCATTTTAATCTTTAGTCAATAAATGAAACAATAAATTTTTAAGTTGATCACTAATTTTAATAGAATCAGGAAACTCTAATTTATCATATTGAATAGAATTTAGAATGTTTTACAATTATTAATCATAATATGGAGGATAACCATATATGAATTCATATAATACTGCCCCTAAACTATAACAATCTAACATTTAATTATGTCCTCTTTTAGATACCATCTCAGGTGACATATATTCAGGAGATCCACAAAAAGAATAAGTTACTTTATCTCTAGAAATATTAGGTTTTGAAAGACCAAAATCAGATAATTTAATATAACCATCAATATCTAATAAGATATTTTCTGGTTTCAAATCTCTATATATAATATTTTATTAATGAAGATAATGTATTGCTAAACATAATTATCCAAAATATTGTTTTGCAACTTCTTCATTCAATGTACCCATCTTTCGAAGATGAAAGAATAATTCACCTCCATGACAATAACTACATTATATAAATATAATAAATACTCCATTACAAATACTAAATAATATTTAGTTTCAAATGAACAATGCAATCTTGTTAGAAATTGACTATCCAGATTACTCATTATCCATTTTTCATTGTTTATCATACTCTCCTTATTGTTCTTTAATATAAATGATTTATCTATTATTTTCATTGCAAAGAATTATCCATTCTTTTTCTACTTTACTAAATACACTCTCGAAAAGCCTCTAAAAAATTAAAAATCTTTACCCTACTCCAATACATTTTATCAATATAAAATCATCAAAAGAATTACTTTTAGTTTCATTATAATAAATTGGAATCAATTTCAGAGTCCTCCCTTTATTGAACACTGACAATGGTTTATCATCTAATGATAAATAGTAATCCACATTGTAATTTTAGGTTTAGCATTAAAAATATGCTATCTTTTCATAATTTTATGGATCATGCATACTCATCTTTGTAATTAACTTCTAATATAGATCTGTTGTAGTTTAATCTAAACCAATCGGTACGATATACCTATATTAAATCAATATTTACTATTTATCCTAAGTTATCAGTGTAATTATAAGTTCATAATTGTCCCTATCACTATTTAAGGTTCTTATATGAGAAACTCCTTTTAGTTTCACAGCAGCTGTTACAACTAAATTAAAATAAGACTTTAGTTATATACATTTCTAAACATCCAATAATTTTGGAGATTTAAGTCTTGCTAATCTTGGAGGTGATAATTATTATCTTGGACTTAGACTTGGGTTTTATGACTCTGCTTTCTTCTTTTTTTTTAATAGTTCTAATAATTTATTGCTTTGCACCATTTGACAACTTTGAGTTCTACTCATAAATTTGTAAATATAAAAAATGTAATGTATATTATTAATGTATTTTTTGACCAGATTTTTTCTAAATTATAAAATCTCTATTTTTTAAATAACATACCATAGATAAGACTTTATAATAATTTATTCATAAATAGATATAATTCAAATTTGTATTATTCATAATTTCTAGTTAAATATGATCTAATTATAAGATAATACCTTAAAATATAATATTATTATAAATTTATATAATTCTCCATCTTCAAATAAACAAGAAAATTATTATCATCAATAAATTTTATAAAATTATAATTTAAATTCAAATTAAAGTATGGATCAAATACCCAATAACAATCAAAATTAAGGATTGAATAGAAGTGATACACAAGCAATTCCTAAAAATTAAACAGGAAGAATAATTTATTAAACATATTTTTGTTTATTGGGTACTGCACTTTTAATTTTATCAATTATGTCTTATTATTTCTATAGTGATGCATTTGATAATTATAAATATATAATAGAGAACTGGAAGTAATAACCAATATAATCTATACGTTTGAGTTTTGATAAATGCAATAATGAAGTAAGAATGAAAATTATAAGTTAGGAAATAAATTTGATCAATTATAGATGGCCTGGAACAGTAGATGGATGTGATTGTCGTTATAGTTTTAGATTATTATCTATTAAAACTAATAATCATCATACATGGTTTCCTAGAAATAAGATTTATAATAATCATGCTTGTAACATAACACAAAGAGCATGGGGATGTATCTCGATTTATGCAAAAGATGCTATCAATTTTAATAGATTTCCAACTTAAAATCAAAAAGAAGGGTTTAAATTATGTGCTATACTTGAGAAAGACAATAGTTTTTATTCTCATTTGCCTGAATTAGATGAATGTCCAAAAGGATAAATAAAATGTGGAAATGAGGTCAATTATTTTTATTGTACAAGTTAATCTGAATGTCCAATATTTGAAATAGGCTTTAAAGATGTTACTTTAATTGATAATTCATAAGAATAGACAGAAAAGGGACTTACACTTTTATATAATCGAAAAAGTGAATATAAATTACCATTAGTGGAAGTAAGAGTTTCAGAAGGAGAGGGTATATGTATGAAGAATCATTTGAGAGGATTAAGTAATGGAAGAGTTGAATATCCATTAATGAGAGAGAATAAGACTGAATGTTAAATTGATAAAAGATTTATTAAACTAAAATCTTCAAATGAAGTTGAGTTTTATGAATCTAATAATCAATTAAAGATATAAGATTAACTTAGAGGATATGAGATTTCAAAATAATATTAATGGGGTATTTGAGAATTTAATAAAGGTCTTTATGCTAGAGGATATATAGAATGGAAAATGTCTTGTAGAGGAGAAATGTTTGATAATTTTATTGATTAAGAATAAATATTGGAAGAGATATTGTATACTTAAAAGTATTTGATGATAGTTTCAATTATATTCTTTATTATAATTTCCGTTATATGGAGTTATATATAAGCCCATACTTTGTAAGGTGGAGATTGGCCTTGCATTAAAGGACGTGGTACTGAAGAATCAAATACTATATTTTATTTGGAAATATTGACAAAAATAATTCTCTAGAGTTTATAGGCATTTATAATAATAATGAGTTTTAGTAGAACAAAGGAAGAAAGTAATTTCTTAGAAAGTGTAATTTCAAGGAATTGTTCTGATGAATATGTTTAAATATAATTAGAGTATTTAAGAGATATGTTAAGTGAAAACATTTATAGATTTAATTGGGGATGTTTAATTTTATTTTGTATAACAACAGTTTTGGATTTTTGTGTAGTATCATATTTGATAATTTCATTTATAAGAGACAGAAAAGATAAAGAGAATCGATATGAATAAAGAGATGAAATTAAATAGAATTATGAATTAAGTTATATGTAGTAAGAGATGGGAAATCAAAATTAATAATAATAATAATAATAATAATAATAATTCAATAATTAATCCCCATATTTTAATTGAATTATAATAATAATTATTTTTATATAATCAATTATTACTTTTGAAGAAGGACTCCAAATATGCAGTAAATGCTGATGCTCTTAAATAACTATTTTACAATGCATTATCTATTTATAATTACAATATATTGTTGTTTTCTTTAATTTATTGCGTAATCTTATTTCTCTATTCTTTATTTACAACATTTATGCCCTTATTAATTGAATTTATATATTATTCAATCTAACTTTAAATAGAACAATATTTAATCCTATACCATAAAGCTAAAAATCCTTTTAAAATAGTAAGTATTGTTAAAATAACTGATATAAATAATATTAAACCTTAGGGAAGTAAATATATTTATATCTAAAATAATATTAATAGAACTGCAGTAACTAATGTATTAAGTACTAACCATGTTAATAAAAATTTAAATTTTTAATATGCTTTATCTGAATTAACAGAACTAGATCCTGTATTTGTCAATCCTTTTGTTCCCCATGATAAATCATCTATTCTGCAAAAAGAATAGATTACAAATAAATGCATATAAGTTGGTTGATAATAAAAATATGGGATCATAGTTAAAGCTGCATTAAATATATTCTATGGTAATTAAAATAATGATGATAATATTGGTAATATAATAGATCCTATTGATATAACAACAAGAACTAAATAATAGCTCTATGGAACTTGAGGTTTTTCTACTATATCATTAAATCCATAATTAAAGAATATTTCTGTAATTAACAAATAGATTGTATATACTACTGTACCAAGACTTATGAATCCTAAACATGTTGATACAAAAAAGAGTCTAGAAAAGTAATAATCTGTTTCTATTTTTTCTTTCTCTTTTTCTTATTTTCCCAATTCTTTAAGTAATGCAGGATCATAATTAATAGACAAATATATAACCATAAACACCAAAAATACATAAAAAGCAATAACTGTTGAAATAATAAAATTATTTAATCCAAGATCTCCTGTATCTACTATAGCATACATAATCATATAAAGCCATAGAATTTAAAATGATTCCATAAAATATATCATAAGTTATTAAATCTTAGCTTAAGTAATAGATAATATAAATTTTTATTTATCCCACCATGAATGTTTACTAGTTTTTAAATCTTAATCGTAATTATCAGATATATATGATAAAGCATGCCATGATCCATTAATCCATCTTCTTCTTTATTAAATTAATTATTTTAATGAAGTACATGGATCAACATAAACTAAAGCATTAGGTATATATCTCAAATGATATCCATTACAAAATAATAATTTACATAAAACTCTATCTTCAGCTAAAAACATATTTGCTTCTTATAATGTTTAATGTTCATAATTTTAATCCAACACTTATCTCAAATATTTATCCAAAATCCCCTCCTCTTATTATGGTATTAAGATATTTTAATTCTCTTAATTACATCGTTACTAGTTTCTATCATCTTTATAATTCACAAAAAATGCTTTATATCTATATGCAGAAAATGCACCAGGCAATACATGAATAAAATCAAGTGCTGATTCTGCTTATTTATCTAGTAAATGTGCAATGTCATATTCACAAGATTAACATTTTTAAATTGAAAACACTTTATTTACTAAAATATTTGTCACTATATCTAATTCAACATCATCTTTATCATCTTCTTCAATTTAAACTCTCATTGTTCCACATACTCCTCCTAACTTTGGATTCTATTCCATAGCCATTATTAATTAAAAAATTGCATCTTTTTAAGGATTAGCACCAACATCCATTAATACACAATATTTTGGTTGTAACAATTAACAAAAACCCTTAAAAAACCACATATGAGATGATAATTTAGAACCATTAGTAAATTTAAATGTATAAAATATTGGAAGTATCCCATTTGATTAATTATCTATTAAACCATCTTAATAAACCCAAGCAGTATTTTTTCTATTTTCTAAATATTTTTTTGCTATTTAATACTGATTCTCCATAGCATCAACAATATTTTATTCTATATATTCATCTTACTCAATCAAATTATATTTTTCTCCTTTTAATCTTTCCATTGTCTTTTTTAAAGCATCTCTATGTTTCTTATACTTTTTTAATAATTGATCTGTATTAGCTCTTAGATACTTAATATTATCTGGATTATAATCCTAAAATCGTTTCAATTATTCTTAATATTTATTATATTAATAAGCTAGAGTCTATTCTCTTTGAAACCCATATTTTTTATCAATTTCACTTTCGAAGTAAGCTAATTTATAAAAAATTAAATAAATACGAATAATATTATCTCTATAAGCTCCTGGTTTATGACAAATATTAACTATTCCATCAAAAATTACTGTTACTGCTATTTAATGTGGTGCTATCCCACTAAATTCAAATATTATTAATACATTTTTAAGAAAGATTCTATATCCTTTCCAACTCCACTTAAAGATTTTTCTAATTCTGAATATTTTTCAGAATACATTGTGATACAGATCATAACTTTTATTCTATTTTATTCAAAGATATCTTTTTCAGTTATATTATCTATTTTTGGTTATTAACAATTATTTATTATAGCACTTAATAATCCTTAGTGTTATTCTGATTATGACTAATTCTATAAATTCTAAGTTTAATTTTGATTTTATCCTTATTAATCAATTACCTATGTTTAATTTTAATTAGGATTCATTTTAAATATGTCTATTGGTTATAAATTTAATATTTCTCTTTTATCAAACCCCTCCTCTTTCTCAAAATTGTTTTCATAATCATTTTTTACATATCTTAACCCATATTCTTTATTTAATTCTAATTCAATAGGTTCATATATTTTTTTATGTGTTATATCTTAGATAGAATTGTCATTAGCTCTATTGAATTTACGAGTCATCTATAAAGGGTTTTACATTAAAGAATTATTATTAATATTACTATTTATAATCAATTAAAATGGATTTCTTTTCACTCAATATATATTCTATCTAAGATTGTAATTAACAATTGCATTTTAAACATAAAATATCAATCTCTTTCATTATTATATCATGATATCTATTAATATTTTGATCAATCAATATGTAATTCAATTTCTAAATAAATTTTATTAGAAGGTCTAGTATCCTTTTCTTCAAAATATTGCTCCAAAAATCTCAATTGGTTGCATTTTCCTTTAAGACTTTCTTCAATCCAAATTCTAAAATTTTCTTTGCCATTTCCATACCTAAACTATAAGGTTAAGGCTTTTTTAAATTGATATCTTGCTATTTATATAACCATACAATTTTTTTTGATTTTATATCAAATGTAATCATAAATAATTGCTAAAGATATTAGTTATTTCTGTATTATAATTATACACATTTAAGAATTCTTTAATTACTGTACTTCCTTACTTGGAATCTGAATAAATGGATTTCAATATCTATTTATTATTTCCTTTTCATTTTCCAAATAACCCAAGCTTATCAATGTAAATAATTCAAATTTCTCAAACATTCTAAATTTATTATCTCTTATATAGTAAACTCATTACTCTTTTAATAAGAGTTATACTAAATTTTAATATTAACTTCTTACATGCAATCACAAAATTAGTATAATCTATCTAATAATTCTTAGAAGGTTCTCTCATTCAATTATATAGTTTAATTGAGAAATCAGGATTTTCAGAAAACTCTGATATCCATTTCTATTTAGATCATAATATGTTTAATTTGTACATTTAATCATGACATTTTAATAGTTCGAAATAGACTTCCAGAATGTCATATTCAGAATCAGGAAATATCACTTTAGTATGTTTCTTTATAGATTTAGATTCAGATTCAGATACTCCCATTCTAAAAATAAAATATTTATTTTATTAAAATATAAATTAATTCAATCATCATCCTCACTACTCTCATCTTCTTCAGATTCTTATTTTTTCTATTTTTTATTTTATGGTTTTTTGGTAGCTTTGGCATCATCCTTCTTCTTCTTTCTTTCATTCTTAATCTTTCCATATTTATCTTCATAAGTTCTATTAATATATAAATTGATATGAGAACTTCTTTTCTTTTTCAAAGATAGCTTTACTATCCTTATATTTTTATTCGTATTAATCAATTTTATCTTTGGGAAGTTGTTTATACTATTCAGAAATTATTTTAGTGATATCGGTCATTTTCTTACCGGGATTGGCATCCTTGACTTATTAGTACACCTCCTATTTGTAAATAAAGAAAGCGCATTATGGTCTTTTGGGTGGTGCTTCCTAAACAAATTATTAATTTATATATATACCTTTTTAGTATTATTATCTGTCATTTGTTTTATGTTAATGTATTTTCTTATTTAAATTGAGATTCAATGCTTTTTGTTTTAATTAAAATTTCAATCCAAAAAAATCCCTATATAATTATAATCAACCAATAAAATTACATAAAACATTCCACCAACTCCTCCCCCTTTAAAATCCATTCATTTCCCGCCAATTTGCTGCAATTACAAACATAAAATTTTATCTGATCAATTATTTTACTCACTAATTCCTTATCTCATCCTTATACTATCTGAATTCTCCCTTCCTATCTTATTTTCAATTCTATCCTCAATTTTACAGATCCCAATCAATCTTAATTTATTTCTTTTTAACTTAAAGTTTCCAATTTTTTTATTAATACTTTCAAATACATAAAAACTACAAATGAGAATATTTACATTGAAAAATTACTCATATAATCACAAATTTATACATATCAATTAATTTTTTAAAGACAATAAATATCATAAAATCATTCTAATAATTTTATGTTCATATTATATAAACTCTCATAAGATGAATAAATATACATCTAAATTTATTAGATAATGATATTTAAATATAAAAATAGATGAAAGTAAAACACTTATTAAATAATTAGAATAATTTTATATAAAATCCTCTTTTTTAATAAACAATAATTAGATATAAATTGCAGATATATTTATTAGAGCAATCAATTGTTGAAGTGTTTTAAAGACTTTAACTATTTTTTATGAATTATAAATATAGATCAATTACTGATAAAGTAAGATAAGATTAGAAATAATTTCATTAAAATAAAAATTCATTAAAAATCTATAGATATTACATAATATTAAAATGTTCATTTTTAAATAATATATATTCAATTATCTCCAAATATAGAAGAGCCATCTATAATCTGTAATGTTTTTGGTTTAACAATTGTAACTTAGGATACTTTCTTAAATGATGATAATTTTGAAAACACTACACAGGGATATAACTCATTGTTAACATCAAAATAAATGCTCTAAAATATAGGTTAAATATTTTACAAATTAAGACTTTTCTTTATATTTTTTCCATTTTATATATTATTTTTAGAAATTAACTATAACTATTATGATGTCTGATTATTGGAATTCAAAGGTTTATCCTTACAATAATCCATTTTCTTAATTACGATATATACTACCATAATTGTGAAATAGATATAAACTAATTATTTTATAAATAAAAATACCCTTTAGTAATTTGGGATTAGTCATATTAATAATTTTGTTGAATAAATATATCTTTATTACAAACACCAATTCCAATATTTCCATCAATTTTATTAATTTTGAATGCAAATTTTGATATATCATTTTTATATAATCTCTATTCGCAAATGACTCCTCCATATAATTTTGATGAAGCAGTAATTCTCATCTTGTCAAGTTTGATATGTTCATTTTTAGAAATTTAAGAAAACTTTATTTCTGGTAATGATACTCTATGATCTAAAAATGTGTAATCTTATCTCATATCATCTTAACCTAATTTTATAATCTAATCAGATTAATCATATTATCTTTAAATAAATAAATTTGGAAAGTATTATTAAAGTTATTAGAATTAAATTAGACAATTAAGCAAACATTTTTACAAATTCTAAATATATTGATCTTCCACTAATTATAATTACTTATTTTAACATTATGATTAATATTATGTAATTACAATGTCAATTTTTGAGATTTAATCTTTTAATGCTTAACTATATTCTTAGATTTTGAGTAAAATTAATGGTAAATTTATTTTTGAATTTTCAATTGGGACTTATCCTGTAATTGAATTCTTTTTTTGGATTTTACCTTTTGATTTTGGATTTAGAGACATTTATTATTTAAATCGATTTAACTTGTCTTGTTATTTTTTTCCTCTTCTTTTTGATTTGTAATTTAATATTTATGAAGGTTTTTATTATTTAAATAGCTCTTTTATATCCTGTACTTATTATTTCTGTATTAATGGCTATACTTTTTATTCTTGTTATTCTTCATAACCAAATAAGTTGTCAAATTACATGAGATGATAATATTAATGGAAATGTTCTTTTAAATAATATTTGATAAATCATAAGATTTATTTTTCTGATTAATACTTATGTAGATGCAATAATTTATTAAATTGATTATATATATTATAATGATATAATGAGTTTCAAGTCTTCTTTTCCTTTTTAGCAGAAGCAGCTTCATCAGAAGTACCTTCAACATCAAGAAGAAGAGCTACTCCAGCTAAAATCCATTTTCTTGGATTGAGTCTGGTTTTAAGTTATCCAGTAAAGATGTAGGTATTACCTCTATCTTCAGTTCTATAACATGGACATTAATAAATAGCTTTATCTTCTTTGCCTTCTGCAGGGACCATGAGTGCTTTACAGTAGACAACAGGTAGGACACTAAACATTTCTTTTGGTTTTGATTCTTCAAGTTATCCTGTGACTACATCCCAACGAGCTAGAGAGAATTAAAATGAAATATATACCTCCTTCTAATACGAATCCAAATACATAGGCACCATCTTTTGCAATTTAATCAATTTCTTCAATACTCTTTTTGGTTACTTCAGTGGCTATGTATAATCTATTTAATTCTTGAGCTCTTTATCTACCAATAACTTATTTGATAGCTGTCAAGAAAGATTAAGGATTGAAGAATCTACCAATCATAGTGACTTTAGGGATTGCATAAGGATCATCTCTAAATAGATTAAGTTATTCAATTCTTTTGAGAAGATTGGTTAACCAAGAAGCCAAACCTCTCTTTGATGGATAAGCCAATGCAACCCAAACATTTGGTACTCTATTCAAAGCAATGGCATCAATAATTTATTCCATTTATTCTGAAATTGTAAGAATACCTCTAAAACCTTGATCAATTTCATCCATAGATCTTACAATTTCAATTAATAAGTAATTCATATATTCAAGTTCTTACAAAAACACATTTTAATAAGGTCCTTTATTTTCAGCATCAATCTTATTTTTAATTTCATCAATATTAAATATCATAGATTTTAAGTTAATATCTTCAGCCAATTATTTAATAAGTTCTTAAACAATTTCGTTCTTAGTTCTCATACCACTTGCATTCTCATCACTAGCACTATCTTTTGGTTGTAATTCTAAAAGTGTAGAGAAGAGAGTTAAACATTATTATGTTCTGAAACCAATTTCAGCATTTGAATGTAATCCATAAGCAAGAGGAGTTTCTTAAGTGAGTACTTATTCAATATGTTCTATGTATTTTTCATAATTATTTGGTGGAGGAACTTTGAATGATAAATTCTTGCCTTCAATGAATGGGAATAATTCCAATTCATCAAATATTCCTTCATGCATGATATTATCCAAATAACCCATGCATAATCTTCTATCCCAATCATCTACAATGTGACCACCATACATGATTTCACCAAAGATATATCTTAAATCATCAAATGGCACTTTACCACCAGCTCCTTATTCCATATATCTATTCATGACTAAATAGGAATCTCTCAAATCTCCCATATTGAATGGATAAGACATATTCCATCCTTTAGGTCCAAAACGTCTTCTTTCAATAACTGTAGAATGGAAGAAACATAAACCAAAGAGAATTGATTTAATTTTAGGATCTTTGTCTTCAATTTCATCTTTACTGAAATAAGCCCATGCTCTCTTCATATTAGCTCTTAAACCAGCAGGTGGTTCATTAGTTAATTTAATTGATCTATCCAATAATCCAATAGGAATTCCACCTGAAGGTTCAGCTGATAAAAACAATCTAAATCTAGGATTACCACCACCTTATTCTCCAGTAAATGAATCCAAAATCTTTTCTAATTCTAATAACCATTTAGGCATTAAATGAATATTTTATAACATAACCCAATGTCCTTCCTTATTACCTTCTTCAATTCTACGTCTAGCAATTTCATCTTAACCTTATCCTAATGAAATATTCCAGAATGATTTTCCTGGTTCAATCTTATTTAATCTTGCTAATTTTTCTACTTCCTTTACTGGATCTGCTCCTGGAGATAAAATGAAGAAAATTGGAATAGTTGCATCTGAATCATCAACTGATCCAGAAAGAACATCTGAAAAGTTTAGTTTTGAATCCATTTCAACAAAGGATTCACCTTAAGGTAATGCTTATCTAATGAAATTAGTTAAAGCAGATGTAATACGATCTGGTCTTAAACATCTTAAGACTAATAATTTTTTGAATGGCATTTAATCTAATCTCTTCCAATCAAATGGTAATTTTACATCTTCTGGTTATAATTCATTGTACCAATCTTTAAATCTTATTGGAGCATCTTTTTCCATATTTTAAGCAAATAATTTGAATTCTTCTAATTAAATTAATCCTTGTACTGAATCCCAAGCATTTTATGATAACCAATCTAAATTATTTTCAACACCTGCTCTAGGTACACATTTAATAAGGAAATCCATTTCAGCTGGTTCATAAACAACTTCAATTACTTTCTTTTACATTAATCTAAATGCAATCAAAGTTAAAAAGATTAATTTGTGTTTTTCAAATAATCCTCTACTTATCCATTAATAAATTGTATATCTAATATTCTTTCTTAACTCTTCAGTTCTTGTTTCATCTCTAATAGTTGTTCTTTCAATAGCTTTAAAGAAGAATTTATTAAATGATTCTAAAGAATATTGATACATATGTTCCATAACACTTAATTGAATTACTAAGAAATAAAGCATAGCACCTTCAGCAGCTACAATTCTATAAATTTCTCTTTATTGATTAATTTCAACTTCAGTCACTTTTGCTATCTTACTTTATTCAGTAATAGTATTAGATGTTTATTTAGTATTATCTAGATTTGCAATTAAACTCTTATTTTCTAAAATAGTTGATGGATCTGCTTCTGATAATTAAATCAAAAGATTTTCCTCTAATTTATCTAATTATACTGAAAATTCATTTTATTATTTGACCAATTCTGATCTCTTCATTTCTAATTCATTTCTTTCAATATTCACAACAGCAGCAAGTAATTATTCTTCTAAACCTGATTCAGTAACAATGAAGTTAATAATAGTACATTATGCAGCTATTTCTGGTCTGAAATGTGGATTGTACAATTTAGTCATTAAAAATAGTTTGAATTTTGGATCATAATCAATTTATTCACCTGCTAATTCTAAATAAGCACTCTTTCCTTTCTTAACAATTGCTCTACTCAATAAAGGATCAAGTGTAGCATCTATTTCTTATTAGATACCTTCTAACAACACTGCTTTACCCATAGGAATAGAAGCATTTAATTATTACAACCACTTATTTTAACTGACATTTATAGTAACCAAATTATCACCTTATGATCCTCTAATCCAAACTGAACCTTATAATTATGGATCAATAATAAGTGGCCATCTTGAACAAGCACTAATAATTGAGGCATTTTCCAATGACATTTAATCTGATTACAATCCCTCATTCTTCCAACTAGCAATTTTAGCTTCAGTAGTTAAGATTTTAAGTGGATCAATACCTTAAGTCAATGGAATCTATTTAGCTTATAAATCAATCAACCAAATCTTGGACCATAATTCTAATCTCAATTTAGCTGAAAATGCACCAATATATGATACAAAAGCAGCAGCCAATAATGCATTTCCTACAACAGATTTAATATTGCTAGACAATTCTTTTACATTTTCTCCCCAACGTTTATTTTCACCTGCTAAACCATTCACTAATTTTTCAGCAGCTGATAATTTCTCTTAACAAGCATTAGCATCAGCTTCTACTAATTATTTAACTCTTTCAGCTTCTTCTAAATCACGTTTTAATTTATTAACTTTTTCATTCAATGCTCTAACTTTCTCTTTAACAACAGCTAATTCTTTCTTCTTTTATTCTAAATCAGCCATAGCAGCATCTCTTGATTTTTCAAGTGGATCAACCAACTTGAAAATTGTGTTAAAAGTAACAATGTTAACAGCCCAAGCACATAATTTGGAAGCAGCATAATTTTATCCTTTCATAGATTCTTCATTAAATTTCAAAGCAGGATCTTCTATTATTTTATTAACAGATGCCAATATTTATGGATCAATTGATTTACCATTAAAACCAATAATTCTATCTAAAAATTATTATGGATTGTTCATAACTTATTATGATTTCTTCCATAATTTATCTTCTGGATCTTATAATGTAATCTTTTCTCCTAATAATATTAAGACAGCTCTAGCAGTTGTTAACACACCAGTAGGAGGTGAACCTAAAGATTTCATTTCTGTAATTTATGGTTTCTTAATACAATCAACAGCAGCTTTGGCTTTCTCTAAAGCAGGTATTGCTTTTTCTAATTCAATTCTTGCAGTTTCTGCTAATTCTTCTGCTGCTTTTGATGCAGTATTAGTTTTATCTTCTTCTTCATTTGCAATCTTTTATTCAACTTCAGCAACAGCAGATTCTTTACCTACTTTTTCAATAAGGATATCTGTTTCATTCTTCTTTTTATCAACTTCCACCATCTTTATTTTCAATTCACCTTATAACAATTAAACTTTGCTTTATGTATCAGCTAAAATCTATAAACCTTATTCATATCTCTTGATTTATTTGAGAATCTATTCTCTCTTTTCACCCAATAATTTCTTATAATATTCAATCAATTCTAAAAATGATTTTGGTGTAGTATAATTATATCTTCTTTCTAATTACAAATATTTTTGATTAGCATAATCAATTGAAAGATGGACTTCAGCCATATGAAGTGAAATGATTTTTCTAAGATCATCAGTATCCAATTCAATATCTTAAATGAATCTATATGACACATCAATAAGTGCATCTTTTGGCCATGGATGGAACCAATCAACACTTGTTGAATTGATAATACCTGGGAATTTACGAGATCTAATACGCATAGTATCACCAACTGGAGAGAAACATAATACAACATGAAGATTTCTTCTCATTTTATCTAAAAAGTATTATGTGATTGATTCTAGATTATCTAATACACCTGCTCCTTTAGCTTCATTTCTTAATCCTTAAATCATATTGTCATAATCTTCTTTAGGGAAGAGATCAAATATCCAACCAGAATTTAACATATCATTAATGGGAATCAAAAAGATTTCCTCTTTAATTTAAGAATCAGTCAAAATGTAACATCTACTTCCTGCACTTGGTTTAGCTACTTTCTTATAGATTTCTTATAAGTAATTTCTTAAATCATTTATAGTGAAATTTGATGTAACTACCATTTGATCAGCTTCATATCCTAAAATAAATGTAGCCAATCTTGTAAGTGATTATTTACCTGAACCACCAACACCAACTAATAATGCATTACCTCCTGGTAATTCTAAAATACGTGCTATTCTACAAACATGTTCCATAGCCTACTAGAATAACACTAAATTCATCATAGCTTTCACTTCATTATATTCTCTTAATTTATCTTCCAAAACTTTCTTTAAAGTCTAAGGATCGCAATTTGTATATTGTTATTCTTGACCAATATGAGCTGCTACAAAACTTGTAAACACATTTGGTTCCTCTAAAGGATTGTCCTTATCATCAGGTTCTCCAATATTTTTGACCATTGCATCTTTAACATAATCTCTAAAGACTTTTATATCTTCTTCATTAATGAATCTATCTTCAAATACTCTTTTAGCTTCATGTGCCCATAATCTTAACATTCTATTTGGTTATCCTCTATATTAATTAGGGGTTGATCTCATCATACCTTCAACTACTTTTGCAAGTTCTCTGAAATTAAATTAATAATGGAATTTTCTAGCTGAGGGAGAGTATCTTGTATCTTTAAGAACTCTATTAAATAAGTGAATTGTTGCTTCAATTAATTTATCAGATAACTTATGTATTTTATCATCAAATGTAGCTAAATGACTATTTAAAATAGCACCAAAAATAGTTTTAATGATTTCAGCATTAGGTGTATACATAGTGAATACAGAAAAGTTTCTTTGTAATCTTAAATCTATAATAAAAGATCCTGATTTTTGATTTAAAGCACTAAAGAATAGTAAATCTTAAAGGAATTTTCTTTCTTCTAATTATTCTCTATTGAAAACACTTCCATAATCTACTACTTATCTTAATAATTAGATAGGTTATTATGTACCATATTTATCTACATATGGCATATTCATATCATCAATGAAACAAATTAATGCTTTTCCTGTAGCACTACCAAAAGTTCTACCAGATTTCTTTTCAACCATAGATTCTATATTCTTCTATAATGCTAATGAATCAGTAAATGATGAAAAGTTGATAGTTTTATATGATACTTGATCTGTTTTAGTTTAACTCAAATAATCTTTGATAACAGCAGATTTACCAGTACCTGCAGATCCTACAAATAACACACATTTCTTTCTTCTAAGATGGTAATCTAATAAAGTTCTTAATCTAGTTGTATGTAAAGTAGCAACATAGATTTTAGAGAAGATAGCTTCATCAGTAGCAATATAAGGTACTACTTTACCTTACCAATGAGTCCATTTTTATTCAGCAAAATCAAAGTAATAATCGAAACACATACCTTATTCTGGCATTCTTACTTTAGCAGCAGCTTTCCATACAGAGTTGAAATCTTTCATATCTTTTTCATCATCTTATCCTCCTCCAAAACAACCACCAATAGCCCACATTCCTGCATAAATGAAATAAGCTTCATAAATCATTTTTTGATCATCTTCTTTCATTTGAGAAAGCTTTGTGTACTCTGTTTCTAAAAGTAATGCATCCAAAATCATACAGATTGTCATTACTTAAGCAATATCAACTTATGGAACTATTAATCTGACTTTACTCTTATCTCTGATATCTGGATTGGTTTCAAAGTATTATTAGAAACATCTATAGAATACAGATTTAGCAATATCATCAATAGGAGGTGATTATGGTACTTATCCCATCAATCCTTCTCTTTTCACTACACATTTTTCAAATGATCTTTCTAACCAACTATTCATATAAGGCATCCAACCAATATCTGTTTCATTAATAAACAAGACACCACCTCTAGATACTGTAGCAGGAGTAGCATTCTTAAGATTTGAAATTTCAAATAACAATCTCNGCTTCAATTAATTTATCAGATAACTTATGTATTTTATCATCAAATGTAGCTAAATGACTATTTAAAATAGCACCAAAAATAGTTTTAATGATTTCAGCATTAGGTGTATACATAGTGAATACAGAGAAGTTTCTTTATAATCTTAAATCTATAATGAAAGATCCTGATTTTTGATTTAAAGCACTAAAGAATAGTAAATCTTAAAGGAATTTTCTTTCTTCTAATTATTCTCTATTGAAAACACTTCCATAATCTACTACTTATCTTAATAATTAGATAGGTTATTATGTACCATATTTATCTACATATGGCATATTCATATCATCAATGAAACAAATTAATGCTTTTCCTGTAGCACTACCAAAAGTTCTACCAGATTTCTTTTCAACCATAGATTCTATATTCTTCTATAATGCTAATGAATCAGTAAATGATGAAAAGTTGATAGTTTTATATGATACTTGATCTGTTTTAGTTTAACTCAAATAATCTTTGATAACAGCAGATTTACCAGTACCTGCAGATCCTACAAATAAGACACATTTCTTTCTTCTAAGATGGTAATCTAATAAAGTTCTTAATCTAGTTGTATGTAAAGTAGCAACATAGATTTTAGAGAAGATAGCTTCATCAGTAGCAATATAAGGTACTACTTTACCTTACCAATGAGTCCATTTTTATTCAGCAAAATCAAAGTAATAATCGAAACACATACCTTATTCTGGCATTCTTACTTTAGCAGCAGCTTTCCATACAGAGTTGAAATCTTTCATATCTTTTTCATCATCTTATCCTCCTCCAAAACAACCACCAATAGCCCACATTCCTGCATAAATGAAATAAGCTTCATAAATCATTTTTTGATCATCTTCTTTCATTTGAGAAAGCTTTGTGTACTCTGTTTCTAAAAGTAATGCATCCAAAATCATACAGATTGTCATTACTTAAGCAATATCAACTTATGGAACTATTAATCTGACTTTACTCTTATCTCTGATATCTGGATTGGTTTCAAAGTATTATTAGAAACATCTATAGAATACAGATTTAGCAATATCATCAATAGGAGGTGATTATGGTACTTATCCCATCAATCCTTCTCTTTTCACTACACATTTTTCAAATGATCTTTCTAACCAACTATTCATATAAGGCATCCAACCAATATCTGTTTCATTAATAAACAAGACACCACCTCTAGATACTGTAGCAGGAGTAGCATTCTTAAGATTTGAAATTTCAAATAACAATCTCATTGATGGAGTCAAAGGAATACGATCATTTGACACTAATGTAAGTACTTTATTATCATCCATAACTGTATTTAAGGATTCAATCCATTCAGGATCAATATCACCATCTAAAATTGACCATTTATGTAAATGACTAGGTTTATACTTTTCTTCACATTTATTTTAATTCTTCATAATCATACTTAAAACACCATTCTTCCATTCCTTTGTCTTAGTATAACATCCAAATAATTCATCTGATGTCACTGCCTTAGGATTTAGAGTATCTAATTCATAATCTTCTCCTCTATTTTAATGAGTCTTTGCCAAAGTTTTCCATACACTTGTTTTACCACAACCTGGTGGACCTATCACAAATACACAATGTCTCACTTCCAATATTTCAGCCAATTAAACTACTTTTAATACAAACATTTCTTCAGCTACTAATCCCATATCTTATTTAGTTGTATCAACTACAATTTTCTTTAAATCAGGATTTGTTTTACTTTCACATTCAATTCTTGGGAATAAATCTCCTATCAAACCTAAAAAGATTGGTTTATCATCTGTAACAATCTTTGGCATATTGAAATCTCTTAGAGCTCTCATCAATAATGGATCCTCTGCTATTTATGGATCTGCTCTCTTCAATTTACCAGCTTATCTCAACACTGATTTTACTGCTCTCAAACCCCAATCATAATGTCTAGCTTTTGATAACAATTCTCTGGATAACATATACAAAGATACGAATTTTCTACTTAATGCTCTTGCTTATTAGAAACCTTCAGACATAAGCATATTTTCACAAATCAATACTAAATCTGGTACAACCATAGCACATGATCTAAACAATGCTTTCAAATTTTCAGGTAATTCAGTTCTACCTGCATATCCTGGATTCATAGTAATAAAGAATCCTACAGTGTCTTATATTGATATTTCTCCTTCTTCCATAAATATTAA